>PPHD01003694.1:0-30719 GCA_002909625.1 Bambusicola thoracicus | reverse complement strand
CCCCCCCCCCCCCCCCGCTAAAGCGCATCACACAGTTAAGCATCCAGGCGGGTCTTAAATATCTCCATAGAAGGAGACTCCACAACCTTTCTGGGCAACCTGTTCCAGTGTTCCATCACCCTCACTGTAAAGAGGTTCTGCATGCTTGTATGGAACATCCTATGTTTAAATTTTCTGTTGTTCTTTCCACTATGTTTCACTGTGGCAACTTTGTCTTCTGTTTTCAGCAGTGGATGACAGTCTAACTTCAGTAGTCACTGAGAACACCTCTCTTTTTCTCCCTGAAAAAGTAAGAACACTGAGCAGCCCACAGCTGTCTGAAGTTGTAGTTGGAGGAAAAAATACTTCTCAGCTTAGCTTGCAGCTGGAATATATATGTGGACACAAACTTGCAAAGATATAAGGATGCCTCTTGCTAAAATCCAGGCTTAAGTTACAAGCATATGGGGGAAAAATGGCACATTTTTCCTCAAGACTCTCATTGAAAACAAGTCCTTTGCGTGCAAATATCCCTTCCCCCTCAGAAACATTCACCTGGGGCATATTGCTTGTCTCAGAAAGTTTCATCTACATGCATTTCAGAATTACAGAATCATGGATAAGAGCAATATACGTGAGTCTTTGGTAGGAAACATTAAACAACGCAAAGAACATTGAATGGTTCCTCTTCCAGTAACAATGCTACACTGCATTCTTTCAGTTGCACAAGGAGCTATTCCACTCACAAGAGTTTTCCAGCAATATGAAATATCTCAGTGCTTTTATCAACACAATGTTCTCTGTTTTTAAAAACAAAAATTAGATGAGAAACAGCTATGAATGTTTTATTTCCCTAAAGAAAAAAAAACAAAACAGTATCCCTCTCTATAAATCACCCATGTATGGCAAACAGGCATAGGACTAGAGAGATTACCACATTACAAAGGAGAAATGAAATAAAAAGCTAAGCCATATCCTGGGCTCACAGAAGGGCTCCAAGAGGAGTAATCTCCAGATAGAGATCCTTCTGCCTTGGGAGTCAGCCCTTAAGTAGGGTCTAGGAGGTCTTCCAGTCACTCAGGTGAAATTGCGTTCACCTGTGCCCCTGCAGCTGACTCAGCGCTCACCTCAGGTGGTCAGTCAGAGGTTCAGGCCATGATTCAACAGTTCCCACACACCCCCAACAATATTACTTTTGTGATCATTAATATTCCGTTAACGTAGGTTCAAAAATACATTTTGGTATCCACATAAGCATATTGCCACATTTCTAATTTTATCTACACTGAGCAGTCATTATGTACTATTTCAAAACCTTTTCCATGAGAAGAAAAACGTGAATTAGTACTCAAGGAGTATTAAAATTAACAGTTTGTTAGCACCTATACTTAAGGTACTTTCTGCTTGAGTGCTGAAAAATGTTTTTACAGCATCAGTGCTCTTGCAAGTAACAACACTATTTACAAACTAAGTGAGATTCAATTGCGGTACAAATTAGCTAATGGAGAACTTAATTAGTAATTCCTTAAACTCAAACACCTAACATAAAAGAGTGAGAAAAAAAGCAACTAGTCCTTCTATAAAAAAGTCAACACTACATAAAAGAGTAAATGAGTACAAGAACAAATCACTTTAGAAAAGCAAGAGATCTTATTACTTAAAAAGCAAAGTTTATTCAATGCAAATTCAGAGATACCTGCACAGTTTAACCAAAGATAAAAACAGTAATGTACTTAAAAAAAAAAAAAAAAGGAGATAATTCTGAAAAATATATAATATTCACAGCCCAAGAGATGCATTAGTAAAGTTTCTGAACACTTAGCCGTCACCATGACCTCAGTAGCTCCACTGGTGTATTTTTCTAACTCCTCATTAGACAGATAAATACATTTCAAGAATTCTGGCTCCTCTACTTGGGAATATAAATCACAGGGCTAAATGAAAAAACTATATCCAACAAGTGCTTAAATTAAGTGTTTGCATCTTCTCAAAGATAGGTTTGTGAATTCAAGTAAAACACTCATGAAATGAAGTGTATTTACATTTCAGAGGGAGGAAGGAAAGTGCAACATAACTGCTCTGACCCTAGTCTCAACCAATGCAAACATATGGAGTGTTTAAACAACCAGACAGTTCTAAAGGACTATAAATGAAAACTTTTATGGTCAGCTTGGCTACTATCCTTCAAGGGGAATTCAAAACAGCTATGGAGATCCTAGCCCTCTTTCACTTCTTCATCAAAACAGCATCCATTCTGCCTCTCCTGTCTCCTCAAGTAGAACCTAGTCATTGATTTTGGATGCTGCATCCCAGTTCTTTCTCCAGTGAAACCAAGAGCCCAGCAACTAACAACAGTAGGTCATAGACCATCAGCAACTCAGTCTCTATACAATTTTTCAGGGGTGTCACTTCTCAGTTCTCAACTTGCTGGTGTACATTAATCAGTGGTTATTAAAAAAAAAAAATTAAATCATCCTTTGGCCTCTCACTGCTAACACAGAATGTACGTAGAAGAAAGAAAGGGAGGTTACATCTTTGCTTCTCAAGATGTATACCAAATAAACAGCTTAGAGAGGTTGTTAACATACTTAAATAGCATGTATGAATCCCTTTGAATGGACATGAGCTGGAGAGTATAAACGCAGTATGTTTGCATTCTCAGAGTTCTCCTAAAGGCTTTTCAGATTTAGATGCTACACATCATCCAATGACACTATTCCAACAGGAGCACTCGCTTCCTTCTGCGGACTCCTCAGGCCAGTGTAACTCAAAAATGTGAGATTCTGAGATGGGGCCACAGACTGGGGGTGCCCAGTCTCACAATGGGAGAGTGTACCTGCTACACGAGCAGGGAAGTTTGCAGTGTTTTTCTGTTGGAGGACAGTGTGGGCGTGTATAGAGCAGTGTCACAGCTTCTCTTGCCCATATGCCCTTTTACACCAGGTGTAGCTGGTGGACAGACTGCAGAGTTGTTCGTCAAGAGTGCATGGGTGGCAGCTTTGAGTGACAGAAAGCTAACAACAGCATTAATGTGCAAGACATGGCATGACAGTAGGCAAGTGTGAGTAGACGTGCTAAAATATCTTGCACTCACTCTAGGAGACTTAACAGGCCTATCTGCCATCTGCAGAGTATGGAAGGAAAGCAGAAGGTGCAGCAAATCCATCCAGGAGTCTTGGTGTTGTAGGTAGTTATAGATCAGACAAGCAGAGTCACAGAAAAGTCCTATTCTTTGAATCTCAACGGAGAATCTACAGCTTTTATCACACCCACGGCAGAAAACAGGGGTTTGGAGCATCTACTCCATACACATCCCACCACTGAACACTACATGAAGATGTTGAGAGATAGAAAAGACTGTTACAACAGGTAGCAATAATTGCCACAAATCTGCTGTACGCTGTAGTTTCTGCACAGCTATATTTTTTGGCTGGCTCAAGTAGGTAAAGGAAAACACTTCCTTGTTCTGCTTTGTTTGTTCTGAAATGAGAGCACAATCTGATTCCAAAAACAACTCCAGGATGTCTCTAATTCACGCTGCGTATCCCTTCAGAACTTCCCATAAATCTACACATTGTTCTGAAGCTTCTAAGAATTATCTCTTAAGTGTTTAATAGTCCTTTCCCAATTGTTCAGTAAGAGTTTGTATCATGAAAGAGATCCATATCTCTTTGCTTTCTTTCCTACTTCACGCAATCAATCTGTAAATTATTGTATTATGAATATAACTTCTACCTATACACAGCAATGCTACCTCTGTTCTAGAATCTGTTTTGTTTCTTAAACAGAGCACACATTAAAAATATTTATACAGATAATATCTAAAATTTTTGCATGTGATAAATGAGGACCTTCACAAGGATCACTGTAGAACTGTACGCATCTATAGGTTATTGGTTGCAAGAGCATTTTAGTGAAGCTGGTGACAAGTATGATGGAAAAATGCCAAGGGCATCTTACCTTCAGAGAATGGCATCTCTAAATTGCTCTTTTATGTAAGGTCAGTCTTTTTGTTGCAGAGATATTGAAGTGCAGTAACTTATAAGATATGGTAAAATTATTTTTCTATGTCTCACCGTCATGCACTTGGGAATATCCAGACTAATTAAAATAAAATTATCCTGTACATGTTTAAGTAATCACTCACTATTGAGTGACTTTTTTAGCATATTAAGAATTCCTAAAACTCTAGTGTATCTTACAGCTGTCAGAAAAAACAAGTTACAGAAAAAGAGAACATATCTTTCTGAGTGAGCAAGTAAAATTTCTTCAGGAAACTGTGTTCTTTTACACTTGAGAGGAGATTTTTTTGATTACAAAACTATGAAGTAGCAAGGATCAGTAAGAATCTACAAAACATTTAAAGACTCATTTGCTTTCATCTGAGCACAGGAAAAGAAAAATTGCTTTGACTTGGAGGGGAAGAGAAAACTCAAGGAAGAAAAGGAAACTGGAAAACAGAAAAATACCATGTCACTGAGGATAAAAGTCTAAGTTTTGGCATCTCATTTATCTTAATAACTCAATAAAGGAGTATAACAGATATTTACTTCCAAATGTAATTCATACATATTTGTTGATAAGGATGTGCTCTTTTGACTTTTTCATAACCTACTGTAAATAAACATCCTTAAAACAGACCCTCCAGCACTTTCAGAAGACAGCCTTCCATTTATAATTAACAGACATTTTCTCCTTCCTAGAGTTCTGACCTTTCTTCTGTATGGATTTCAATAATACTGTTTATTAGGGTCTTTATTATGTCTAATACGTCAGACAATCTGTCATAAATACAGCTTACAATGAAATAATTGGGAAAAGAATTTCACTAGATTTAGCACGCAATAAGTGCCCAGTCACAAGCTGATTTCTGCATATATTATTTCAGTATACTTTCCAAAACAAGACTAGCAAGGAGAAACTTATCAAATATTGCCCAAAGTAATTTAACAGATATGGTAATACAGTACATTAATTAGTATTTAAAGCCTGCCAAAGACTTAAATGAGTGACAACTGGTCAGACTGCCAAATAAAGGTAAGATGGTAATGATAATTACATACTTGAATGATATTTTTTCCCTTGTGGAAGAGAAGTTAAGAAGAGATGACTCATTAATACAATCTGCAATTTAGAACAAACAAGGTTTAATAAAAGTGAACTTGAAGACCAGTTTTGGATAGTATGGTGAATCCAACTTTCTAAATTTTTCCATGAGTAGCAAAAATAAGCAAATCAATTTTCCTACAGATATATGTCCTTCTCCTGGTCATTGCCATACTGCCTCATTCTGGTAGCTCCTAGCTCTTATATGACACCCCAGTAATATGGGGACATGAGAACAAGTGTGGGCAGTACAAGTAGAAACTACATGTGGTAATTAAAAAATAGGCCAATGTTTTGCCTATCACGAACATCTGTTAACAGCTAATCGATAAACAGTGCAGAAATGCTGTGCCCTTATAGAGCGAGGCAATAGTTTGAATTGATCTCCTGCATACAGAAATTGATTTTCACCAAAATAGTAATAAAAAAAAAATTGTTATCCTTATGGCCTGCAGTTCAACTTGCTCAACAGATTTAAAAGATATTATAGAAAGGGTTTGACTGAGATGTGGGTCATACCAAACTCATTTACTTTGGAAACAAGCCCAAGAAAAATAAATGTAGTTTGCTTCTGATGGAATATATATTACTGGGATTCTGACATCTGATATATATATTTGACTGAACTTCAAGAGAAAGCAGGAGAAAGAGCAAAGTTATGTAAAAATAGTTGGCCATCTTCAGTCGATGCCGGCAATGCACTAATGTAACTTTAGGTATCACCTAATGAGTTCATACTCTCTCTAAATTTTGTCTACCTAGACATTTGTTGCATACAGGATAATGAGATAGACTTTTATTCCAGAGCTTTTCTAGCAGAGCCTGTAATTGAAGAGATACATCGCATCCCAGGAGGACCCACTGTAACAACAGTATCAGGGCTTGCAAAGGCTTCAGCCTTACATTGTGATGGCAACAGCATAAAATTCACAAGGAAAAGGTAAATGCCACTACATTTCCAGAAACATCTATCAGAAAAGGTTAGCTGAAAAGCTGTAAAGCCACAAGCAGGCTGCAAGGTTGTGTGTGGGAAGACTTCAGCAGGGGTTAATTCACCTAAGGAACTGTGTTGCACATTGAACAGTTAACATTTAACTTGCCATTTGTGGAGGTTGCTTAGAGCACTTCAGACTACAAAAATCAGTAAACAAAACGGAGGTCTATTATTGCTCTGTGTGCAGTAGAGTTTTTCTCTACATCATAAATCTTTGTCAAGAGTGGATTGGTAATACACTTGCAGCTATAAGAAAGCTATGTACTCTATCTTTCCTTGAGCATTGATTTCAAGGTGCCAAACCCAACAGTTCAAGCCTCACAGAGGGTGTGAATGTGGCAGTAGTATAATTATAACCACTTCTATGCTGTGCCTCTGCGGACTCACATCTTCTCTCCATCTATTCAGTCTTACCTGTGTCCCTGGAATGTGATCAGAGTTGTGGGGCAGAATCTAACTTACGGTCTGATTACTAGGTGGTAATCAAGCCCTTTATCCATGAGCAGTGAAGAAATACACAGTGTAACTCATAAGAAAAAGTGAATTATCTCCACAATTTAAGATTAACATGAGATATGGACTGGGAATGTAAGAGAACAAAAGATGAGCCATGTGTGTATGAACATGTGATAAATTAGTAACTCTGGTGTGAAAGCACTTCATGTTTCAACTCCCTAAATAGGTTTAAGCATGAGATGTATTGTGGAAAACTCTTTAAAATGCATGTAATATGATACCAAGTCCCCAGCTTATTTATCAAAAACAAAATTATATTTGAGCCCCGCGGAGGACCTGGTTGCATACAGAATAAATAAGAGCACATTACTTCAGGTTAAAAGGCAGACTGGCTTCTCAGCTCACTTTGGCCTTCTGCTAGGTTATACACTGTTACTGGCTATATGAGAGCAGACAGTTCTCTGGTGTGTATAACACCTTCATCTATGCAGGTTACTTGATTTCTGTGCCCAGAACATGTCCCCAAAACCACTGCAGATGCAGTGTGAACAGAGGCATTGCAGTACACAGCCAGTTGCTGGGGGTCTTGGAGAAGGTCTAGAGAATCTGGACTACTACTGTGGCTCCTTATTAAATTCACCTGCATTAATTCCCCAATTCAGCTGGTACCTTCCTCTGCCAGGTCACTAGGACATCTGAAATATATCACTCATGACAGGGAAAATGCATAGAAAGTGCTAACAGTCTTGGATTCTAACTTTCTAATGAGCAAAGACCTTTGTACACGGTAAGGAGGATGCTCCTGAAGGAATTTCTCACAGTTAATCTATGGGAAAGCTAGAGAAAAAGAAAAAGAAAAAAGAAAAAAAAAACCACAAAAAAACAGCAGAAATCTTTCACAACTTTACAAAAAGAAAATGTTAGGAGTTCATTTTGCATGGTTTTCAGTATGCAGGAGGCATCTGGCAACTGCCCGATCCTTCCTCATAGCTCTGAGTCTGCAAGTCATGCAAGTCCCTGAACCAACTTCCGCTCAGGGTTCACATAGCTCATATACATAGTTATCTGTGTCACAGATCAGCTGTGCCCAGCACAGAAAGCCATCCTGCAATGTCATTGCCTTGGAAGAAAGCAAGTGTGAAACAAGAATTTCAGCTGAAATGCTTGAGGGGAAAAAAGGGGATAGTGTCTTCAGAACTATGTAGTGAAGTAGTGGCTGTGGTCTTTCAGAAGTGGTTTAGTCTGGTCCTGGAGGAAACAGAGCTGCTCCTCAAGCTACCTATCAAAAATCTGCTTGTATCAGCTTAATTCCTCAATTGTTTCCTCCTGCTGGAGTAGAGCAACCTCTGCTTGGGACAGCAGGAAACTCCTCTTCTGCCTCCTGTTGCTCCTTGCTTTGGTATGTATCAACCTGAACAAGCTCTCCTTGCTGGGTTCCTTGTCTCAAGCCTTGGCCAACAGTCATACTGCCTTCTTCTAATTCTACATGAAGGTGATGAGGTGTTAACCCTCAAATATCTCCATGAACATTCTGTGACTCTACCAGCAGTTTAGGCACCGTCTCTGGTTGCATCTTCATTGAATGCTGCCTTCATTTGGTGGTGCACTCTGTGTACCCTGGCACCCTGCAGAGCTCCTGACTGGAGTATGCTAGAGCTTTCTCCCTGCTCTGTGCCCAGTCAATAATACCACCACCCCCTACCCTTACCATGCATATCTTGCAGGTTCTTAAGTTTTGCTTGCTCCAAAAATCATCTCCCCGCGGTCCAGTGAGCCAAATGCACTGCTTAAAGTCCTTTCCCACCAAGTCTATCAGTGCAGCTTCATTTACACTACTTCCTCCTCCTTCCTTCCTCACTGCAACCATCCAAATCATATCTCCCTTTACAGTTTGGAAATTGGTCTAGTAAAATAAATGCAGTGAGTTTGGGCAGCAACACTTCTGAGGTCCTCATAGCACTCCCGAGCTGTGGAGTGAAGGGCTGTTTGTCACCTGCTGGCTCACCCAGAGGCAGAAAAATAATATTGTTCTTCATGTTCGCTTGAACTATGGGCTGTGGCCATTTGCAGTGAACTCTAAAACCAGGGATAGAACGTTGTCGTCCCACTGCCCACGTTGTAGCTTGTAAACTCTTTTATGAGAAATCTCTCCATGGTCACCTGCCAAGTTACAGGGATAATCAGCAATTCATCACTTGCAGGAGTCCTCTCTATCTGTAGCCCATCTAACAGTTTCCATTCTGCTCTGTTTTATTAATCCCTGAGAGCCCAAGAAGAATTTGTCTTGGATCCCTTCCTAACTAAGAATGCTGGCTGCCAAGAGGATCTCCTCACATATGGGCCTCCAGTCCCCTTACACTCACACATGCATGTTCCCACATGTCCAATGAATCAAAATCTTAGAAAAGAGTGGGTGGATTCTGTTGAGGTTACTGTACTCAGCTACAATTGTTGAAATTAGAATTACAGATTTATTTTAAAAGCACCTACAGCTGAATTTAAATTTGATTTCCTCTGGCAACAAATCTAATGGGTTTTGGTTTTTTTCCCTCACAAAGCTATAGGTTTCTTAATACTCAGCAAACATGAGATTGGTTGCCAGGTAAGCTGCTTCCTCGTGTCCCTTCCAGCTCTCTATCCTCATCACAGTCCCACAGCCCTCATGCAGCAACAGGGCAAAGGATTACATTCTTCAGCCTGTTCCTTTTGGGGCACTTTGAACTTCTCAGAAACAATAATCCCATGTTTCAGTGACCCAAAACTACAGTACAGGTTAGTTATTTCTTGGCGTCATCTAAGCTGCTGATATATTCCTTCACATAAATATGGAATTCTCTTCTGTCAGAGAAGCAACTTGCAGAAGAGGACTGTATCTTGCAAGTAGGTGTTCATGCAATGTGACATCCACAATATGTATGGACTGTGGTCTGTGAGGCTGTTAGGATAGCTCTGATGCCTAAGAAAGCATGATCTTCTTATCAAAGGATGGATTTTTGCATAGCAGTTGGTAAATATCCTTTTTTTTTTTTTTTTTTTTTTTTTGCATAACAAAACCTGTTCCACATTGAATGTTGGTTAGTCTTAATTTCTAGTATTGGTTTTTGTTGGGTTGGTTTTTTTTTGTGTAACAAAATGTTTGGATATTTTCTCCTATTTTCACTGCTTTAGTCTAGGACTTATATTTAATTATTCTAATCCATTTACTCTTGGTGAGCAAAATTCTGTAATGTGCAGCTAAAAAGCTGAATAGGTTTGAATGATTTTTTAGGGAAATTTTAGTATGCAGTATTTTCTGTACAAAATCTGTTATATTCAAGCCTGAGAGCAGAAGGAAACGGTTTCCTTACACCACATGTATTTTTGAGATTTTAAAAGTTCTGTCTGCACTGTGTCAAGAAGCAGTGCAGAAATATGAAACCTACTACAGAATTAAAATACATTAAAAAAGCAACACCACAAGTCACATTGTGTAGTTTCTGATTAATTAGAATGTTTGCTTTTACTTCATTCCATTGTCTTTGGGGTTTTGTTTTCTTTTTATGTGAGTTTTTTTTTGTTTTGGGGTTACTAAAAAAATTTTGGAAAAAATAATCTGAATGGTCCCTTGGATCCCCTGAAAAAGAGTTTTTTTGTTTTGTTTTGTTTTGTTTTATTTTGTCTCAATAAGCCAAATAATGTGTTGAAAGATTTTGACAGTTTTGAAAGTTTTTTTCAAAAGATTACATTCACTGTAGTTTTTGCTACCAGGTCTGCTTTCAGATGAGATTGGAGATTTGGGGGAAAAAAGAAAAAAGAAAAGAAAAAAAAACCACACACACACACCAAAATAAGTGAAAATGGAAAAGAAAATAAGAATTTTTTCAAGGAGTTGCTGACAAGTTCTATTCAAGATATCCAAAACACAACATCTGATTCCATTTTGAAGCACTTCACATCAGCATTCTGAAGCCAAGCTTTCCAATTTCTACAGAATGCTATGAAGACCACCTTTCTGTGAGAGGTCAGTTAATTATGAGACGTATAATAATTGGACCAAAAATGAAGAAAATACAGGATACAAAAGCCTGAGCCAGTAGAATGTAACTCTACTGGCTGAAATTACTTCAAAAATATGTCAGGAAAGTATGTTTGTCTCAGCAGTCTTAGTGTTAGACCAGTAATAATCTTTCACCAGAGCCAGGCTGAGTCTAGCACAAATACAGATCATATTCTCAGTCTAATTTGAGGAGAGGCACTTTGTTGCTCGTACCTGATCCAGCTGAAATTGAGACAGCCAAGTTAGTGCACCATCCAGCATAAAGACCTGGAATGGCTCTTTCAGGCCAAGACAGTCAGAATGTGAGGAAACACAGTATGTACACTCTCTCATTACAGAGCATGTGATTGTAATAAAATGCATCTAGCATCACAGTACAGTGCCAAATCCCAAGATGAAAATTTGGAAATTTTTGGTCTAATGATCAAACATGAAAATGAAGTCACAAGTCATATACCTCACATTGCAGCACAAAATAAATAAATAAATAAAAATAAAAATAAAAAAATGCCACCTAGGGCAAATGGCTCACAGAAAATATTCCCTTGGCCCCTTGGCAATGAAGAGGGAGTGAAGGCTGTAAAGATTTTCCTTCCTCCTCTAATTCCTATGTGAAATGACATCACTGGAACAGGCTAAATGTGATGCAGGAGGAAGCAGGAACCACAGGAGCTGACAGCTGTCCTCAAGCCCTTGCAACCTGAAGTGTAAGAAACTGTCCATTAAACACAATTCAAAATTGCCAATGATGCATAAGAAAGGATTTTTACGTCTGCAGCATCTGTAGGGGAGCAAACCCGGAGCAGAGAGAGGACATGGAGGTTAGCTAAGCTCTATGGCTGTGACACTGACATCTGATCTGAGAAAATACATGACACCGTGCCAATGAGAACAGGGTGCAGAGTTTGAGCTGTTTACGCATTTCCTGGTAAATCAGTGCCATGGTTATACCTTTTGATGGATCTCACTTCCAAAACATGGCAACATGTCATTATGTCCTATGAAATGAATGGCTAGGGTTTTGTCAGAATGCTTTGGATATTTCTCATGTAAATTCAGTAAATAAGTAGATAAAGTGGCTTATGAGGGAAAAAAAATGTTTTGCTAAAAACTGCTAGGGATTCTCCATAATTTCCTCCAAAAACAAAGTTTATGCTATTCTGTGGTCTTCTGCTTGTTTATTCCTTTCCTCCAACTACTTCTGAACATTTCACATGCGATCAACCTCATTTGGTAGCACTCGGGATCCAAAGAGTGCGTCTGAGCTGGTAGAACAATTCTATTATTTCTTGTTGAAGAAGGAATTTATCACAGAATCATTAAGTTTGGAAAAGACCGCTAAGATCACATAGTCCAACCATCATGGTCATCTGTGACACATACATTTTGGACAGTGGCCTTCATCAGGTTAGATTTGACTCTGTCACTTTGAGGCATATTTGATACCATCAAAACTCTGAACACCTTCAAGTCTGGTGTGTAGTCTTTTGTCAGTTCTCAAAACATTTATACCTGCACAGTATGCTTTCAGCATATAACTACCATAGCATGCTGTGAAAACACTGTTCTGTAAAGCTAAATCAGAATCCTGACATTATTCCTGTCACTGTGAGCTGAAAAATTGTAAAAAATATAAAATGTTTGTTCCTCATGTGCTCAGCATGAGTCCCAGAAGAGACCTGGCGTGAGAAGTACACAAAGTATATGTGGCTAATCAGCTCCAGAATGGACAGAAGCTGCTCTGCAGCATTGACTTCTGGGTCAGGCACTGCTCCCTGGAGCAGGGAAGCAGAGGTTGTTTCAGGAGATGGGAACTGAATGGACATACTTGAGACCTGTGTTTACAGTACAAGGACAAATATGTCAAGGAATACATTAACCACAGAGTTGCAACACAGTCTGGTAACCATCGAATGCTGCAGAAGATAATTATTTCCATAAGAGAAGAAAGCACAAGTAGCAGGTCATTTTCGGGTGCTCTGCTGTGGCGGAATAACTACCAAATTCTTCACTGCATGAGTTTTGTGTTTAAGGTTTAGCCTTAAGTTTTGCTGTCCTCAGTCTGTATGCAGAATAAATTCACTAATAGAACAAACCATGTTAATCAAATTTCAAATAAAATATGATCTGTGCAAGAGACTATCAACTCATAACCTCACAAAGTAAACTATTATACAGTATGTCATCAAGTAGTGATGGCCACTGAAACAGAGTAACTGAGGGAAAATTTTGCTAATGAAATGAGTTATTATTTCCCCTTAGCATCTCCATATTAATTTATAAAGAGATTCCCAGCAGATATATCCCCTTGAGCACATGTGAGCTAAACGTTTTGTCTCCTGGAATAAATGCCAGAGGGTAGAGGTGGTGGGGTTTGACTCATCTGACCAAGAGAGGGTATAAACATTTAGTTCCCTAGGGATGAATTTTTCTTGTCTAGAGGCTGTGTTAATTTCTTTAAGCACAATACAAAAAATACAGCAAATATGTACTAACTGCTGGAGTGATAGTAGGACCAAGCAGGAGATCTGCCAGAATTTGCAAATTGTCTGTGACAAGTAAACGCAGCACCATGTTTCATGAAAACAGTGAATTGGACATTTGCCTGATTCAGCAAAGAAGCTGTCTTTATAATTTGTGTTTCACCTAAATTTTATATCCTCTAGTTTTATTTCCAATAGGTTGGCTTTCAATTGACTTTTTTTTTCACTCCCTCCAAATTTCATTTCCCTGGAAATCATTTTTTTAAATTAGAATTTCTATTTATCAGTTGTCAAGTACAAAACTCAATTTGATTCAGTCTGAAATCTAGTTGTGATACAGAACAAAACTGAAGGATTGAATCGATAGCAAAAGTTGATCTGTTGTTCTTCAACTCACATTAAAAGAAGATTAAACCTTCCAGTCCAGTGAAAGTGGAGCTGATGTGTGGGCAGTGAAAGAAATGCCACTAAGGCATATGATTTTGAAAAGAAATTATCAAGAGACCAAATCACTCTCTCAATTAAAAAAAAAAAAAAAAATCCAAGCACAAGACATACTCTATCTGTAGTTCCTGTAAAATAAAAGAGAATGATGGGCAGAGGAGATGTTTTGAACACGCTTCCAACTATTAGCCAAACTCTATACCGAGTTGGCCTCGATCTCCATGTGCCTCTTTATACAACTGGCCTTTGACTCCATAACTAGGGCCAAATGCAATTGTATGTAATCACTGGGATGTATACTCCCAAAACATCAGTCTCATTGAAATCTCTGGTAAAGTTTTGTGGCTACTGTTCATTTCTGAAAGGTTGGCAAAGTAGATCAGGAGGATCAATAGACAGATGTCCTATTTGCTCCCATATTAATCTGTCTCTTTCACTCAGAAATGTAAAGATGCATTGATTGTAATACATCTGAAATGATGCGCATCCCTTATATGTTCTTGTTCCATAAAATCACTTAGGAGAAAAAGATGAGTCATTGCACCTTAACCTTGTATGATACCATTTCTCCTGCTGGAAAGAGTGGCTCTTCAAAGAGTTGCTTGGAAGAACAAGATCAGCTATGCAATTTCAGTTCACTGCATTTAAAAAGTAGTTGTTATAAGAATGAGTACGTGTTTATGATTCTTCACCATACAACAGGGAATGCAGTACTTGGCAGCAGATGGGAGGTGCAATTGGGAATGATTAGAAGCATTTTAAAGGTTTCCTATTTGTTCTTAGAAAATCAGTGTGGATTAGACCAGCAAATGGGGAGAGGATAGGACTAGTGGAGAAGGGAGATGAGGGGACTAAATGAAGCCTTCAAAATTGTTAAAGTGACTATGTTTTATATGAACAAGTTCTTCATTTAAATACAAATGAAAAATGTTGGTGATTGGACTAATTAATTAAAACCTTATTTGGGTCTTCATGAAATTGTAAATACAGAAATGAATTTTTACTATAACAAGAGGAAAACGCATAGGCAATTGATGGACTCAGAGGGACTGCATAGTGCATATCTGAAGTTCATTGTGTCATAAGGAGAAAATTGGGGAAAAAATGAAAAACAGAGAAGAAACGGTAAAACTAGATGGTGGACAAGGGTATGTATTATATTATACCTAGATGAATTGCTGCATGTAAAATACATCTATGACAAGTGAAGCTAAACTACAAGAAGAACTAAGAGTAATATAGGCCAGGCTTTTTTGATAAAGTAACTGCAGAATGCAGCAGCCTGTAAAATCCATTCAGCGTTAGATTGATTTAAACCAGTTTTGATCATTAGAAAGATGACAGTGGACATTGAATCGGGACCCAGAATACCAGCATAGTAATTCGAAATTTGAGCTGAGACAGTACTTGAAACATATGTTGCAGGAAAGAACAAGTATGACTGATATAATCTCTGTACAGTGCAGTTGAAAATGGGTTTTTGGACTGGTGAAGAGGGAGCACCTCCTCAGGTTGTCCTTATTTTGGCTAATTTTCTTCCCATTGGCTGGTATAGTGCTCAGTTTTGGCTTTAGAATAATAATACTGATAACTGTTGTTAACACCATTGTTTTAGATGTTGCTGAGGAGTGCTTACACAGAGCCAAGGACATTTCAGCTCCTCACACTGCCAGCTGGGAGCTGAGGGTGCACAGGGAGCTGGGGAGAGAACAGAACCAGGACAGCTAACTGGCCCATGTGGATGTTCCATAACACATGGGGTCATGCTGAACAAAAGAACTGGGGCAGCTGACCAGGAAAGCGAGCACTGCTTGTGGTGTTAACCCCACTGTGGAGGGGTGTGAGCTACATGGTGCTGAGCTGCCTGCCAGGTTAAACCTCAGCACAGGTGCATAGCATTGCCAGCACACCTGCCTGCAGTGATCAGTGAGAATCCAGAGAGCAGAACAAATGATGTCACTGTGAAAACAAAGTATTCAGCAATGACATCACCATCTTCTGAGGATGGATGAATTCCATTGTTTTGCAAAAAAAAAAAAAAAATAGAAACACTGTGTATATTTTAAATGAGAACTGACAGAAGGGTTACGTTTTATTTGACACTGAAAACTTCCAGTGGGAGATCTTTTACACAAGCTCCCCTGATAGGCAGGCAAGGTGTTAGAGCTTCCAGAATTAATGAGTTCAGGGGGAGATAATGCACTATGAGAGACACTGATGTCAAATAAGGAAAAGAGAAGTGAGCTTAGCAATGGAGTGCATTCACTTTTCAGATAATTAACTCACACTCTGTCTGGAACCTCCATTCTTAAAAATACAAATTGCTGTGCTTGATATTGTTGAAATTTAATTTTCTCTTTTAAGTGAGGAACCTTGTTGAGCAGTGGTGGAAGTGAGGTTAAACAAAAGGCATGGTGAATAATATTCACTGAAGCTCATTGGAAACAAATACCTCAAGACTATAGTTAATTGAAATGGTTATGCTACAACAAAAGAGAAGCTAGTTATCCAGTATGCCTGTGCAGTATGCGTGGGCAGTATGTTTGGTGTATGCCCTTACCCTGTCATGATTGACCATACCATCTTGCTAAGAAAGTGGTAATGTATGTCCAAACATTGTAATAAACTCCATACAAACAGACCGTGATGGAACTGAAGGGTAGGGTTCATACCAAACAAGAGCTGCCTGGCTCTTACTTTATCAGCTACTTTTGCAAAATATTATTTCCCTTTGCTACAGTTTGCAGAAACAGTCGGTGGCAAACACAGAAAGTAAATTGGGCTAACATTAATTCATTTATTAAAATGATGTAGTTGCATTTTATGCCACTTTAATAGGAAAATCCTAAAGCAACAGCAAGTTTCATAGAACATTAATTTTTCTAGGGTATGATATAACTCTGTTGCATAAAGCTTAAATTGGAAGCATGGAAAAAATTTCATCATTGCTAAGCATAATGAGAGAGCTGACACTTTCTCAGTACCGCTCACATTTTCCAAGACTGTTGCCTGTTGATTTACATGTCTGCTAGCAATTTGTGTTACTTTATCCCGTCTACTATTTCCCAGTTACTCCTTTTCTCTCTGTGTTTACTTCCATGCTCACAGCATGACCATCAGTTTTAACCTTTGACATGGTTATATCTGCCACTAAATTGGTAGCAACATCTCATATCCTGCTTCCTGTGCCTTCTTAGACACAAGAACAGTGAAAATTAACTAAATCTGCATTAGAAAGGGGAGTGAGGGAAATACTGAGGTTGCAATATCATTCCTTGTGTGTAAGGAAATAACAGAATTGTGGTTTTCTGTGTTACCCTCATTGAGACTTTCTGTGCATATGCATGATAACAAGTGCCTGGTCACTCCTTTCTCCATGAGAATCTTATTTTGTGCACAGAATTTATAATAACTACCCAATGGATTGCCTTAAAGTTTCCTGTTACTGCTGTAATTCAGTCTGTGGTGAAACTCTGATTTACAGCCCACCTTGCAAACTCAGCACTGAAGATTGAAGTGTTACCTTTCTTATTGGTCTGTCTATGCAGCTCATACGAGGTATGTGGCAGACTCTCCAGTATGAAAAAATAGAAAAGCCTTCAGAGCTCTCCAGTACAGTAAGATAAGTATTATCCTTCTCTCTTTTCACCTGGACAGATAGAACAAATAATCTTCTGGAGGGGATTGTTTCTCTGTACTGAAAGAGAGGGAGTTTACATGGTAAGTATAACTTGAAATAGCATAAAACCAGGTAATATTTATTGATTTGAAAATTATTGCTCTATTTCTATGATCAAGGTTGAGAGAAGCAGCAACTCTCCAAGGCAGCATGCAGTCTTTTATAAAAGAAATCTCTCTCTCCAGATTGTCTCTATCCTCATTCAGTGTGCAGCTCTCAGCTTCTGTTGGTGAGGTGTCTCTCCTACAAAGGTCTTCTTTGCTCTTTACAGCCCACCAGCATCAATGGTCAGGATCACTGATGGATTAGGAACTGATTCTCCCACTGTGTCTGCTCACATATGCACTGCCAAAGTCCTAGAACTCTGAAGTAAGTCAAATGCACGCTAAGATATGAAATTTGAGGTCCCAGCATGCTGCAACACCAATAATACCTCAGGATGCCAATCACTGAGACAACCCTACAGCTCTGCCAAGGCATTTCCTTTCATCTGCAGCTCCAGTAAAGGATTTAAACCACCTGCTTTAAATCCACTTACTTAATTTTGTAATTTAGAGGACCATGACACTTAGCTGCTGTCACAAATTAGTTTCAAGCTTTTGCTGAAGTGGTCCTGGAACAACTGCAAGGGTAGGATTAAAGGTAGCATTTCCACTAGCAACAGCTGATGTGGTGCCTACTCACTGCCTGTGCCCCACACAGTCAAAGGGGCAGGGGAGGGAGAAAGACAGAGAGTAGCTAAACCTAGGCATCCCAGATCACCAAATATAATTGCTGTCTATAAGACAAGGATGACAGATTTCTACCTTTATGTCCATCTTGACAATCAATAGTAAGGTTATGCCTTTTGTCAGAGGATGTGTTTTTTCATGAGAGTAGATTTTTTTCATATCCTGTGGCAGCATTTGCACTATTCAGTTGATCAACAAGTCTAACATTTCCATATGTGCAGAAAAAAAAGTTGCCATGACTTCATTGCTCAGATAGAACTTTACAAAGGCAGTCTCAAGTTAGTATCATTTGCTTATTGAGTGAAACACACTATTGAGCGACTCAGTAAAAATTAAGGTTTGTAAGCCAGAAGAGTAACTAGAGAGTAGACATTGTACTTGTACTTTACACAACAGCAAACGTCATCCCATAGGCATTAGCTGACTTGCCTTCAATGTTCAGAACTCTCTTCTTCTGACATTATCTACATCTACAAAAGAGTACAAACATTACATCTCCTTGACTCAAAACAATAATGAACTAGCAGCAGAAATGCTCCTTATTGTAATTCAGTACTCCCCTCCTTGCTATCCTAAACATGATTTTAAATTAAGACCAAAGTCAAATGACATAGTTCTTTCAGATTACCATTTTAATGTAAAATGTGTCATTTTTCTGTTCCCGTTTTTATAAATGGTACTTTTTGGAGGGTACCCATTGCAAAAGATTGGAAAACATGTGAATTGTTAACATTCATATTAAAATAAAAGTGTGAGGACAATAATAAGTGGTGAAAATGCTGTATTTATTTTGTCCATTTAAGACTCAGGAATGTTATAGAGGGCACAGCGGTATAAAAGTGTTTACAGAGTAGGAAAGGTTTCAGCAACAAACGAGGGAAAATATAACAACTCAGGTTGCAGCTGAGGTCTCATTCAATAGCCTACTCAAAAGCACATCAGAAAAACAATGACTGAGTTGATTTCAATGGGAAGAGGATGAGATATAGCCTGACAAAGGTCCAGTTCACACCAGTAAACAGTCTAAGCTGAATGAAAAATCCAGCAAGTTGATAACAAATCTTGCTGATAGGCACTGTAATTAAATGCATTTAGAGATGTGAATAATCATACTTACTTGCTGGAGCTGCATTACTGTGGCATCCACATTGTCGATCACTAAAATATATCATATCACAATTCCATGATACTTATGTACATTTGGCATAAGTATACGGAAAATTATGACAATCCCTGGTCCAAATTCTCTACACTTCAGAATATTTGCTTTTCTTATTTCCATCCTGGGCTATTACAGAGTGCAGCCCATTAAACTCAGAATAAGGAAACTAAGATATGCATATACATGAAATGCTATAATCCCTCTCCAACCTTTATATAATTTGGCCATTTTACAGCAACCAGTACATGCTTATCTTTAAATTCATATATGCTTATCTTTAAGCACATTATTCACATCAGTGCATCTGTTTGCATGTTCTGCCATCCTGTGTTTAGATTGAATTGGCCACAGAAATAGAGGTCTTGAAGGTTTGGTCGTAATCTCACATCCACCCAAAATACTGGAAACATAAATTTCTCTCAAGCCCGGTGGTGAAAACATAAAATCTGTCTTCCTGACATGTTGAGCAATACTTTACCTACTGGCTCCTGTGGCAGGACATCATTACTGCATTTTTAGAAGCTGTATTTACAGAACAAAAGAGTTCACCTTTGAAAATCAGAAGACTACACTGGTTATCAAGGATGCCTTTTGTACCTGAAGGAGGCACGGTATGAGTTTACACACAGTTTCTGACATTCTCTTTCAAGTAATCATGGATGTGTTTCGATGGACTGAATGTCAGTTCATTCTTTGCCAGCATTTGGATCCATGAGAGTTTACTTCACAGGGATTGCTTACAGACTGGGAAAACCCTGAAGTAACACATTAAATGCATGTAACTTGAAGCACAAGCAGTTTGGTAGGAGCAGGTCTACACAGATACACATGTACAGGCAAAGTTCAGTGGGTATAGAGATGATTGTCCATGGCCTGAGTGCAACTATTCCTTTCATCCCTCTGTTGTTTTCCTTGGGGGGGGGGAAGCCTAAGTCAATGGAAACAGAAAAAAACATCTTTGTTTCACAGTCCAAGAAACAAGGGAAGCACCTCATGTAAATCTGAAAGACAAAAGATACACTTTCTTGCCTTTTGCAAGGGAAGGAAGGAGAACTGTTCTTTCCTCCCCTACTCTCTTCTCCCTTCACCCCTGAGGGTTATAGCATGTTTACAGTACATAGGTTCTGCAAGGATCAGTTAGCTAATATTTATACAGTATCTTGCTCACACCATGTAAGTATTACCATTATATGAAAAAGCTTACTGCAAATGTTACCCACAGCAAATGGTATAAACCAAAAAATTCAAGACGGAATATGAGTCATAAGACTATAATGATAACCCTGTAGATTTTGCTGCTCTCAAATACAAGCATCAAATATCAGAACAAGGTTAATAATTTTATCCCTGTTCTTAGGAAGACAGAAATGCAGAGTGGCTCCCATGTACAAGAGGAAACAAGAGTCAGCAGTGCCACAGATATCCCTAAAATAATCCAAAGTCATTAAGACTTTGCAGTCAGTTTCCACTAAGCATAAACAATTCACAGCATTAAAACAAATGTTACATAAACAAACAAATGTTGAGATTTTTTAAGATATAATTATAGGTTGTCCTCAAACACAGTCAGGCTTTGCTAGAGGATACTGTTTGAGAATACAAATATGTTGCTTATTTGCATAAAGAGCCATTTTTAGTTTGAATTTAAAATCCATTCAAGTCAATGACAGATGCCAGTTTTAGAAACAGTCCAGTCAGGCCTATCAAACAGATGAACAAGCATTGGCTTGCCTGAAATTTCAAACAACAATCAAGAGTTCAAATACACAAGCAATACCATAGGTTAACAATTTAATATGCATCTGCTGATCTCTTGTACCTCAACATGTATATTGCAGGCAGAAAAGTTAATTTGAGTTAACTCAATTATATTTAATTGAAGAAACTAAACTTGCATAAATTACACCCTTTTTTACACTGTATATATAAAGCACATGTAAACTGCCATCATGTATCAGCTGTTATACGAAGATTTTTACCTTATGATAACATCTTTTTTTTTTTTTTTTTTTTCCAAATTACAGAACAATCAGTATTTCATTTCATTTCAAACTGGAAAGCTGTTCAGTAGTCATTAAAAATGTACGTTCCATAAAATATGGATCAGCAGCAGGCCCCTCTGGTGAACAGTGAGCTACAGTCCTCCCAATTTGAACTAAATCATTTGTGTTGGTTTTACGACCTGCAATGCAAAGTCATGTGTTCTTGTACTTCTTTCCAAAGATTTTTAAGCAATTTTATTATANAAATATCTTTTGTCTCTGTTCAGATACACTTATTTTTTAACAAATACAAAATATTTCTATAGAATATGTAAACATGAAAGTGAGTTTTGAGGGGTAGTGATTAGGTCTACAAGTAGTGGTCACAGTCTAAAACCTGTATAGGATGTTGTGTCAGGTGTATTGTTACAGTTCACAACAGTTAAAGAAAGATGACCTTTGTGGACATTTATGGAAAACTTGTGTTGTTCAGTGTCCCCACCTGGAAGCAGAACATTGAAAATAAGAAACAAATTTTGGTATTTTGTTTACTACCAATGTCTATTCCTGGAGAATGGCAAGGAGCCCTTTAACTTTTCCAGTGAGGAGCAACAAGAGTGACTTTTATTATTCAACAGTATCACTTTCCTTTTACTGTTTGTGACTCTGTCTCTCAGAATGGGAGTCTGTCTCCCACTTTCTTGAATAGCATACAACAAGAAATGTAGTAACTGCTGCTATTCAAGTTGTCCATCAACACTCCTAGGTCTGCTATAAGCATTTTAGGATCTATTGTACTGACAGTAACCATTTAATGACTCACTGCTTACTGTGTAGGATTACGAGAAAGAAGAATAAGTACATGTATATATGCATACATAAATTTGTAGCAGGCACATTTGCCCATTCCCATCACTCTGTCTTAATTTTAAGTGCTCTCAGAATTCCAGAACTTTGTGTAATCAGAGGAAAAAGTAAACTGGCTTCTTTCCAATCATCTCACAAACTCAGATGATAGATACCACTTTTATGACCTTTAAATTTCTTCTAGAAAAAAATACTTTCAAAGCCTAGTTCTGCAGTATTTGTCTAACACTCAGTGGAGAAAGTAAAGACCACTTTTTAGAATCAGAGAATCATAGAATTGTTTGAGTTAGAAGGGACCCTTGAAAGCCACCTGGTCCAACTTCCCTGAAATGAACAGGGAGCATCATCCAGCCTGACCTTGAACATCTGCAGGGACGGGGCATCCACCACCTCACTGGGCAACCTTCTGCAGTGTCTCACCAGCCTTACTGAAAAAGCTTCTTCCTTATATCCAATTTAAATCTCCCCTCTTTTAGTTTGAAATCACTTTCCCTTGTCCTATCACAACAAACTCTGCTAAAGACTCTGTCCCCTTCTTTATTGCAGCTCCCCTTTAGATACAGAAAGGCTGCTCTCAGGTCTCCCCGGAGCCTTCCCTTCTCCAGGCTGAACAGCCCCAGCTCTATCAGCCTGTCCTTGTAGGGAAGATGTTTCATCCCTGGGATCCTTTCTGTGGCCCTACAAAATATCAGTTGATTGGACAACCAGGCAAAACATCAGTTGACAGGACATCTCCGTGCTAAGCTAAGCCCTAGATTTAGGCTTTAGTTTGCCCTTCAAAACGAATATGCAAAATGAAGTCTTTTTATACAATTATTTTGATAAGTCCTCATTTTTCTAATCAGTCACATTGTTAGAATGGCACTTAAAAGAAAGTGAAGCTAGTAATCTAACAATAGCAAAATTCATATAGGTCATTGAATTACCAACTTCATAAGTCACCAGCAGTACTGTACATATTATCTGAAGTCAATGTTGGATAAAGGATTTTATTTTGACAGTGAAACATATGCTTCTTTGTTGATTGACTATGTGGTGTTTTACTTGTGAAATGTTAGTCTGGAGTTTGCACATTGCCTTCTTCCAGCTCACACTATGATGAATGAGCTAAATAAAGTAAGCAAGAGTGCCATTGATCAGTTTTTTGTCCATGGGCAAGTTATTTTTGGAAGAAATCCTGTCTCCAGTCCTCTAATCCTATCCACCAAGGTCACCTCGTTTTCCAAAGTTGGGGGGAAAAAAAATTCAGTTTGAGTGATAGTTTAAACAGACCCTGGACAAAAATTTCCACCATTTTTAAACTAGGATTTTTTTACCAGGTTGGATAAATATATATATATAAAGTCTCCTTACATCAGATTTGGGCTGCTTTAACTGTAAACTTTATTATACATAAAAATGTTAGGTACGGGAGGTCTGAAGGTACAGATGACAATAAAGTAGCTAAATCCCATAGAAAATGGGCAGGAACTGAGTACTTCATTCCCCTGCATGGCATTAAACTTCTTCCACTAAGCCCTTCTATTCAGCACCCAGCAAAATACTGTGTTCTTGAGTGCATTTACCAGAGTATTCTTACTAAATTTATGGATAATGTTAAACCTAGTTTTGAACATTTTCATCTATTTCTTCTTAGAAATAGTGGTAATAGAAATAGAGATACCTGGTATTTAGCCTGTTGTGTAGCTGATTCCCATCCTGTTTGTTTTCTCATGAGTGGGCCATGCTGGGAACTATCCAAGAGTGGGACTAATCCACACCTTGCCTTGATTGTAGCTGAATGTCCAAACTACTCTTAAAGGTAAGGAATATTCAAAGCACCTCATAATTTATACAATGAACCCTGCAAGTGTGAACAAATGCACTTCAGTTTGTAAACAGTCATACCTTTCTTGCCATTTATATTACCTGGTTAGGCTCATGCCTTGGAACATATCATGAGACTGTCTATCTTCTTGCATGTAGGATATTAATGACAATTTTTGTAATATTGAAGTAAGACTTTCTACTGTAGCTAGGTTGTCCATAAACAGAAAAGTTATTTCTGTTCTGCTTTACAAGTACGCTGTGCATCTGTTCCAAATGCACTTTCTACCCTTTGGAAATCATTATTTTCCTCAATAAATCAGAGAAGTTCTGGACTATTTATTCATGTGGGGGAGAAAGGGGAGGGAAGTTGGACAATTTCATTTAATTTCCTCTCTGAAGTGGAGCACATTTTGATTAAGAGAACCACAAGGAGATATCCTCTCTAGGAACCCAATATTTGAAATTTAATTTCCTTCATACTTGGCTGTATGTTGTTGCTGGAATCAACAGATAGAACTGCTAACCAAGTGATTAAAAGACCTACCTGAAGGTGCTGTGACTGCAATTTTCATTTCTAAATTCCTGCTACTGTTTCATAGATTTTGTGACAAAGAGTTGCAAAACTTATTATGCAATAGTTTTTAAATCATAGATTTTAAAATAAAATGCATGAAGCCACTTTTGAGATGCAGGGGATCAGCTACCTATACGAACTGTACGAACTGTTCAGCAGTGTATAGTTAGGAGAAACCCAGATGAGGGTATTTCATGGTCATTTACTAACTGTTACTAAGTAGAATTTTGGAGCCATGTTTCATACTAATTATTATTAATGAGCAAGGTTTTTTTTTTTGTCCAGTGAAGAACAGATAATTCTCTTGACTGATCTGGCAACATTATAGAAGGTATCTCTTGCTATATTTCCTTCTGTCTCTTCCTCTGCTCTCCCCAGGTATTCAGCAGGTGTTACACAGTGAAGTTAATAATAACAATAATAATTGTGACAAAACAAAAGCTTTATTCTAAATCCACAAGGACTTCCTCGCAAAGTGAGAGGCAGGCTTATCCCAGTCCAGATATTTTGTCTTCATAGTACTGTGAAACTTCTTCAGAGAAGAGTCTCCATTATGTGTACCACTGAATAGGACCAAGCTATATTTCTTGAGTACAACAGTTCTGCTCTGAGGCTCTGTGGCTTCATGCTTCACAATAATACATTGGGAACTTTCACGTAAGTGTGAATGAACTTGGAGCAACCATAGCACTTGATGTTTTATATATACAGGTGCACAAAGGAATATTTATAATCAAGATAATTACTTCCAATTTAAGAGCATCTTGCTGTAGAACAAGATGTCATAAAGTGTATACGATGCCTGCATTGCTGGAGCAGCTGGCACAGTTAGTGGAATAGAAATTTATTCTTTTAAGCCTTAATAAAACAAAGCATGTAAAATGGGCAAAATTTTAAATTCCATGACTCCATTCTTCTGTTTCATGACAAGCACTACCTTCAGTGCTGTCCTGGTCTGGAGTCATAATGCTTAATGTCAGAAACTATATAGGAGCCTAAGGGAAATGCAGAAGATACTTTTCAGTAGTAGATCTGAGGAATCTGCCCAAATTTACAGCAGTATTGACAACACAGGTTAAAGAAGTGTATAAAACATGTAACAGCAAAAGGCAGTATAGTAGATCAAGTAATGAACATAAATCTTTGTTACTTATGTAAGCAGGTTAGAGACAGGATAAAATCTGGACAACAGTTTTCCAATACTTGTAAAGATTGGTTAATTGGCATGAAGAAATTATAATACTGAGCTTTACTAAGTCTTCCCTCTGATAGCTGGACTGTATGAAAATAAATTCATTACTTTGTCACTATCAGTAATTTCTGACTATCTTCTTTCTTCCAGCAGAGAAAGTAAAGGTAAAACCACTTCCAAACAGGCTTTCCCTTAAGGCTCATGAAATAAAAACAGTACTCAGTACAGTTGCTAAGGCATATCCACAAATTTTATGCTTATCCTTTTATTCAGTGATATGCATAGTAGAGGCACATATCAGATAATTAATTACACAATATTCTCTTTCATATTATAAGCAAGTGCAGTAAACGGATATAATGCATGCTGCACAATCTCTCTGTTTCACAGTAATGGCTGGCAGATGAAATATGAATTACCGCACATTGCAAACTGATGAATAATCAAAGACAAGCTACAAGCAAGCATGAAGCTTGCTTCATGCTATGAACTATGCTATTAATTATTAATGAACATGCTATTAATGAACTATGTTCATTAATGTTGATGGTCATACAAAAATGTTTCTTTATTTCTGTTAATAATTCAGAGGATTTTCCAGGTAAATGAAGAGTGCAAGTTTTGTACCAAATTCCACCGTCCAAATGATGACTGCACTATATATGATGTACAGCATCTCACATATTTTACCAAGATATAACAGAATGTAATAAAATGTGCAGATGATGAGGTGAGGCAACATCCCAGTTACATTTTTTCAATCTCTCCCTTTTTTTTTTTTTTTTTTTTTTTTTTTTTTTGCTGTCTGACTGATACGGAAACCAGTTGCTTGAAATCACCTCCTGAGTAAGATTGTTCTTGCAAACCTGAATATGTGAGCCCAGATGGTAAATCTGGTAAAAGCTCCTGTGATTTATAAAAATCAAATGCCAGCCTAAAAAGTTCAAGACAGGTAATCATCCATGTATTTTCAACAACATACTTTGGAATTGTAATATGCTAGTGATGGCTTTAAAGGGTGTGAGGTTTTATTATTTAATCACATACTGAAAAATCATTTGGTTTCTTTCTGTGAGTTTCACATTGCCCCTGTTGCATAGAAACTAGATGTCTTTCTACTGCATTCTTAATTATTCATTTTTCAGTCTTTCCATATATTACCTAATAAAGTGCATACTCTGCCTCTTGCTAGTATGACCTGTCTTTCAGCATTATTAAAATCACTGAAGATTTAAACTGAACTTTTGGAAGATATTAGATTGAGTTCACACTGAAAAATAAGGCTTCCACATTTGATCAAAAGTTTTTTAAAAAGAAGGATTGGCCTAGGCTTTGCAACCTCATTGTCAAGGTAAACAAACACCAGTTGCATCCCAGCATTTTCCACAGTGAACAGGCATTGAAAAGGTCTATACATACTCTGAAGATGATGCACTACAGATTCAACACTCTTTTATCTTGCTAAGCAAATACTGCATTAAGGGAGTTTTGCTAATTACTTATATATGGCCAGAATTTCACTCAACATTTTTAGTTCATTTAAATTACAGTCCTTTATATTGCTATATTATTCCTTCTCCTTAATAGCTAAAACAGAATATAGTAACTACTATAACTATTATTATACCCCCACTTGGTCCCACTTGACGAACCTGATTTCCTTCTATGATTGAGTGAACTGCCTGGTGGATAAGGGAAAGGCTGTTGGCACAGTCTTCCTAGGCTTCAGCAAAGCCTTTGACACTCTTTCCTACAGTATTCTACTGGAAAAGCTGGCAGACCATGGCTTGGGCAGGTACACTCTTTGCTGAGTAAAGAACAGGCCAATGCCCCACGGTGAAATTGTGGTGGTGAATGGAGTTAAATCAAGCAGGCAACTGGTGATGAGTTGTGTTCCCCAGCTGTCGGTATTGGGGCCTCTCCTGTTTAGTATCTTTATTGATGGCTGGGATGTGGGGATTGAGTGCACCCTCAGAAAGTTTGCAGATGACACCAAGTTAAGAGGAAGTGTCAATCTGTCTGAGGGCAAGAAGGCCCTTTGGGGGGATCTGGACAGCCTGGATAGCTGGTCTGAGGCCAACGCAATGAAGCTCAACATGACCAAATGCTGGTTCCTGTACTTTGGCCACAACAACCGCAGGCAATACTACAGCCTTGGGGCAGAGTGGCTGGAAGACTGTGTGAAAGAAATGGGGGTGTTGGTTGATGTTCAGCTAAACATGACCCAGCAGAGTGCCCAGGTAGCTAAGGCGGCCAACGACACCCTGGCTTAAATAACAAGTACTGTAGCCTGCAGGAGCAGGGAGGTGATTGTCCCCTGTACTCAGCTCAGGTGAGGACACACCTTGTGTACTTTGTCCAGTACTCTAACTACAAGAAAGACATTGAGGCTCTTCCAGTGAAGGGCAATGAATCTGATGAGGGTTCTGGAGCACAGGTCTGATGGGGAACATCTGAGGGAACCTGGGTGCTTCAGTCTGGAGAAGACGAGGCACATAGGAGACTTTACTGCTCTCTACAACCACCTGAAAGGAGGTTGTG
Source organism: Bambusicola thoracicus (assembly GCA_002909625.1). Lineage (NCBI taxonomy): Eukaryota > Metazoa > Chordata > Aves > Galliformes > Phasianidae > Bambusicola > Bambusicola thoracicus. Next base: position 2,684 of record PPHD01003694.1, on the reverse strand, counting down.
GAGAGTTGGGGGTCAGCCGCTTCTCCCATGAAACTAGCAATAGGACTAGAGATGACGGCCTCAAGTTGTGCCAAGGGAGGCTCAGGTTGTATATTTGGAAAGATTTATTCTCAAAAATAATGATCAAGTTGTGAAAAGGGCTGCCCAGGGAGGTGGTGATTTCACCATCCCTAGAGGTATTCAAGAAATATGTAGATGTGGTACTAAGGAACATGGTTTAGGTGGGCAGTATTGGTGGTAGGTGGTTAGTTGGACTAGATGATTTTAGAAGTCTTTCTCAACCCTTGTGATTAGATGATTCTAAGTTCAAACATAAAAACTGATCTCCTATCTAGAAATCTTCTGATATTCTTTTATCCTGGGAAATAAATAAATAAATAAATAAACAGTTCTTTAAACTTTTTTCTTTGAAATGAATCTCTACAGTCTTGAAGTGAATAAATCATTGTTACCCTCAGCAGATGTTTAACATGTATTTGTTTCCTAGTCTACCTAATTCAGTCTTCTTCACTCATTCTCTTGTATTGTCTTAGACATCCACAAACTTGAAGGCAGTACTAACTCCTGTGAGAATATTTCTGCCTGAGACAATAGCAAAGAAACCCTCAAGAACAAACTCTGTGTCTGAGACTACAAATTTAATGCCTTCACTAAAGCAGAAGAAATAATAAATAACAATTATCAATATGCATGAGGTACTTATCAACATGAAGTGAATGGGGTAGGTGGAGTTTAGACAGAAAAGAATGTCTAAGATACCATTCTTCTTGTCAAGAGGTTATCTCAAATAAACTTCTACAGAATCCATTCTTGTAAATACCCAGCTATCTTCACTGACTACAGGAAGTCCCAAGTGACTAGTACAGATGCAGATGTATGTATTAGTTTGTTTTAAAGATAGGTAAGGGAAATCCCACCCTGAGGGCTAATGTGACTTTTAGATAAAATAATTGCATTGATTCTCTCTGAAGAAATTTCAGAACTAAAGAAAGAATTGTCATTCAGTGTTCCAAGACCACAATTCTTCTGAAAATTTCCAGGAATCATTTATACTATCATGATCTATATCACCTTACAAAATTGCAGTCCCTGACGCTTATGTGCTGCTTAGGAATTGTATGCTTGCTCCCACAACCTTCCTTCACTTTCCAAGCACAGCAGTATCCTGTAAAACTTCTCCAGCAAGCATTTACTTCCATCATGAAGCTCAATGTTCTTGTTCCCTTTTGCAAACATGCTTCCTTACTCTCCAACACAATTCCTTCTACATTTTCAAACATTTTATTCACTGTGCTGCCTCTTATTTTATCCTGTCCTGTATCATAAGATATAGAATCATTAAGGTTGGAAAAGACCTCAAAGATCACCTAGTCCAATCATCAGCTCGTCCCTACCATGCCCACTAACCTCAGTGCTGCATCTGCATGATCCTTTAACACCTCCAGTCTGTGTTCATCCTCTTGCTTTTTCTCTTATCTTTCCATTGTCATTCAGAACTACATTCTACAAGAAAGCCTTTTTGTTCTTTGGAGTTTTCCAGATTTTAGACTTCTCTGGCACTATACTATTTATGTCTCATGATGTGCCTAGTTAGCTGGTTTCTGCTCCCTTATTTGCACGTTTCACAAGACAATGCCAGCATCTAATTACAAATTTCAGAAATCTAATGCACAAAATACTTGGTATCTGACATCTCTATCTACTTGATCACAGTTTGAACACACAGAGCATTCTCCTAAAAAGGGGGGGCCTTTTATTCTCTATTCTTCCACATACTGTAGATCATCCTGTAGTTATATTTAACAACTTCACCTACAAAACCTCAGAATATACATTTTGAAATCTCTTGATTTTGGTCACTGTGATTGAAGGTAGAAAATGGCTCTAGAACTGATGCCATAATAAATTATTTTTCTTATCTTAGTCCTTAGTACCAGTGGGTTTCAAAGATTTAAATACCATGCTGATGAAATCTCCAATTGGAGGCAAACAGGAGACTTTTCATGTCAGTTCCACTGTAAATATTAGACTTTTCCTGATGCTTAGTAGTCTAAACCCTGAGTCAGCTATCAAAACTCCACAGCTCACAAGGGATCAGGTTGTGCTTAATATCTCAGCATTCATATCTGAATTGACTTAGAGCTCACATTAAGTAAACATAATCTTAGCTCTACTCATCAAACTGTGTTAAGAGGTACAGAACTTTGTTCTTCATGTTATTTATTGTTGCTACATAAAGTAATTTTCTGAAATTCAGAGTGAAACATACCCCTTTGAAATTCAAGGAAAAATGCTTCCATGAAAATGTAAAGGGACAGAGTGAGTCAGTGTACCAGTGTGAAAATATTTTGCAGCTGTGCCAGCAATGTACAACATTGTTCCCAGACCAACGGAGACTTTAAGTTAATGCTTGTTCTTTGAACGATGCTCTAAAGTAAGTTGGCAGTTTGGGTTCAACTGTCATAGAAAAAGGACTCCATATCACCAGGTCATCAGACTGTCTAAGATTAGCAGCCAGATTTACCTTCAGTCAGCAAAAGGTGAAAAGGTTGAAACTATGTTCAAGTGGTCCCTCAAAGTGACAACTGCTGGGGAAGAATGGAAATGTTGCGGGTTCACACACAATGTTTTACACACTCTGAAGAACAAAGCAAAGCAAAAAGAAAGAAAGAAAGAAAGAAAGA
>PPHD01003693.1:0-30720 GCA_002909625.1 Bambusicola thoracicus | reverse complement strand
AAAAAAAAAAACCCAACCCAAAAAACAGTCTGTCATCTGCCCCTCCAACCATTCTTTTCTTTTTTGCCCTTCAAGAACGAAGGTAACAGTAATTTCATGTTTAAACTGACTTATGTACTACTTTCTGAATCTGTTTTCTCTTGGAAAATCACATTTCTCAAGCTGTTCAACTTGATGCACATTCCACAGGACTCTTTCCAGAAGCCAGTTGAAAACGATGGTACTAAACGCAGCTCTGGGTGCAAAACTGGACAAATGTTTGCACACTGCAAACTATGCATCTCAACACTGGTACAGAGCAAAAGCTCATCAACATGATATATTTGAGGAAATAAAAAATAAGTAGATATAAATGATTTTATAAGGTAACAGAACCAAACATTCTGGGAGTTCAAAACACTCCACAGCAGCTCAGAAATAATGAAACAGACAACAAAAAGTCAAATCCTAAAGAAAGGTCTACTACCTGAGTCTTCTCAGGGCAGTTAAAAAGCTCTGGATCAGAACAAACATTTTTGTGTGTCAAATTAATCTGAATCTTACTCAAAAGTAAGATGAGACACCCAAAACAGAATCTGGATCCCAAACGTACTAAATACACATATGAACTCCCTCTTGCAGCTTCCTAATGAGAGAGGTTAAGCACTGGAACAGCCTGCCAAGAGAAGTAGCGAAATCTCCATCCACAGGGATTTTCAGAGCTTGACTTTCACCAGCCTTTGAACAACCATACTCAGCTTTGAAGACAGCTTAGCTTTCTGCATAGGGTTGGACTGGATGACCTCAAGAACACCCTCACAAGTGAAATTATTCCAGATTTACCTTACTACACACTGGAGAACCACTTAATAAACCTTAACGAGAGCTGTTAGAACCGCAAAATACTCATTCAGGATCTCAATAATGAGTTTCACAAATGAAAACATTTACATTGGCACGCTATCCTGAAAACATGATTTCTGCTCAAGATCAGTTGGAATGTCTTTAAGTAAACTAACAAAGATGTGCTATTTGGACAGAATTAATCAAGGTTTCCCACAGTGACAGAATCATTGTGTTCAGCATCCACCAGTCATACCCATTCCATGCGGCTGGTCCCATGCTACATCTTGGCAGCAGCAGAGAACTTTCAACTCACATTGCTACCAATGAATTGAAGACAATAATAAATCAAGCAGTAGGTTACCACACAGAATAATCCTAATCCCCCCAGGATAAGGATGAGAGGGTAGGGCCTCTTTGATCACAATAAACAGAACAGAACAGCTCGTTAGGACAGCAGGTCCCAGGAGCTTAAGACTCTGTTCATTTGAAGAGGCTTTGGTACTGCTTCTCCCTCTCCTTCTCTCACTGGCAAACACCCTGGGCAGAGATTCCTCATCCTTCCCATAAATTAGACATTGCAGTTGAGATGCTTTAAGCCCCCCTACTAACAGGTCAGCCTCATGAAATGCTGTAACACTGTGTGCACTTCTTCACAGATCTCCAAGTCTGGCGGGCGCTCTTGATTTACTCATCACATCACTAGGAAAAATGAATGTGAACAATGACACAGAAACAGCAATTCCAAAGTTAAGCGTTTAAATTCAACTAATGTCAACAGCTACACCTGCACACACAAATAAAACAGTGCAAAGATGCACCCATTTCCCTGCCTTAGTTATCTCACTTGTGAGAGCAAACTGCTCAAGCCTAATTCTTCTCGGTATCCAAATTCCTCTTGTTTCCCTTTTTCAGACAGTGAATTTCTCAGCTCCCTTGATACCAGGTTGTATAGATTCCTTCTTTCTGAAGGACTTCTTCAAATGCTTGGGGAAATACTGCTCCCATTACAACTTTTAGCTCTTTTTGTATAATGTCTCATCGATCGGACTTACAAATGTCTTGAAAAAACTCCCAAAACATAGGATCATAGAATGGCTTGGGCTGGAAGGGACCTCAAAGATCATCAAGCTCCAGCCCCCTGCTGCAGGCAGGGCCACCAACCTCCATATCTAATCCCATCCAACCTGGCCTTGAATAAACACAAATAGTTGCTTCTGAGTTCAGGTGTGAAGAATGAGCTCCTCTACATAATAGTTATTCCTTTGTCAAGAATGCTCCATGTAAGAATACATTCAAATGTTAATGTTATTATAAGGTCTACATGAAATTACAGTTCTGCTCATTACCAGCTATAGGTTTTTTCCCCCTACTTGGTGTGTCCAATCAAGTCCAATATCTGAAATTCACAGCCCAGTATCACACAATTCATACACAAAACACCTGATTACCCGAAACAGTTTCAACGCAAAATCTCTTTTAAGTTCTTTTTTTTTTCCCCCCCAAACACCATAATTTACACCCGTAACTGGAGATTAAATTCACTTTTTTATCTTACACAATACAGTTTAACTGAAGTATGTGTTACAATTTCAAACCTACAAGTAGATTGTTTTTTTCCTGAAACCTCTGAGAAGCTTAGCCTTAAAATATTTTCACTTCTATTTTAAAAGAAAACTTCTAAGGGTAACGTCAATCCCATTGTTTCAAACAGGCTATAAAGCTTAAAAATGTGAGACGGTGCTACCCATGAATTTGTAAAAGTCTACAAATCAGAGTCTCCCAATCACAAAAGCACCATAAAACCCACCATTTCGCTAACGCTGTGCTCAATGATCAGTTTTGTGACACATTTTAGGAAAAGTTACTTCTCATCTATTTTATGTAGTACTCGTCTGATTCCCTCCACACAGACATGACACAACTTCCTTACAATTATACAACTGTTAAATCTCAATTAGGTAGAGTAAATCAGCATGTGATATTTTAGCATACTAGAGAGTGAAATTCTTTAAAACACCTTGCACCATCACATGATATTTTATCCAAAGTTTCATCATTTGTATAAAACAGTTTGCAGTGATTTGTTATACGATATTCTGAAATACTCTGCAGCTGTAACAGGGCTGAAAGCGCTCTCCTTTATTCAATTACTTCCCGGGATCTCAGGAATTCTTTAAAAAGCTCAGCACAATATCCACTTGTAAGGCTGTCAGGTTCTGGGTAAATCAGTTTCTATTGAAGAGGGAAACAGTCAGGCAAAAAAACGTTGAAGACGTCTGCTTGCAAAAGGAATTCTGTTTCCTTTTTGGTAGCTGCAGCTCCTGGAATGCATAAAGACAACACTAAGGAGATGAATATCACCTGCAGAGATTAACATGTGGGGGATTATGTGCAAACTTCCTTTACTTCATTAAAACGAACGTCTGTTTTGCCTCCCACTTTATTGAAAGGTACAGCCCACGACTTGTATTTGTTTTAGCATTCAATGCCTGCGCACATGTTCAACTGTCTTTATTTCTTACTAAGGTTAACCTAACAGAAGCTCGATGTGAAATATCACCACCAACAATGCACTCAGTAACAGTCGTCATCAGAAAACCACTTGTCATGGCCTGATGCACAATACAGGGAGTTGTTCCTGCTCCACCTCATTCACGTAGCCCTTCCGCAGCAGCCTTTGCAAACAGAGCCCTGAAAGCCTTCTGATGGAGCAGAAGTGTCTGGCCCTGCCTTTAGAAGGCTGTGTGTTGTTGCGAGCTGCCCATCACACACTAGGCACCTTCTTCCTCACCTACTGGTGGAAAGCACTTAGCACCATGGGAAAAGCGATGCCCTAGAAAGTCACCGCAGTTCATAGTTCACAACATTAATCCTGAATTTTAGAAAAGATTCCAAAGAACTGATGAATGAAAATCATTCCTTGCTGAGAATGCTGTCACATGACCCTCTACCATATGCTAAAGCTAAAAGACCTGTGTTTTTTTTTTTCCTCTTCACAAACTGGAAATACTTTCCATCCCCTTGTTAAGTCAATTCAACTTTGACAGTTGTACAGTATATACCAGCATGAATGGAAAAATAAAGGCAATGTACGGTCCCAGAATATTAAATGCAAATACATATACATAACCAAGAGTTAAAAATTAAAAGCCATCACCCCATCCCATCAAAAAATACATATTTAGAAATGTAAAACGAGGCAGAATCTTGTTTCAATTGTTTTTAAGATGTTATTCATACTTGTCAGTATTCCATTAACGTCAGCAAGCCACACGTTCCCTGTTTATTATTATGCTATGCTTTGATTCAATCGTGTGCTAATTCAAAAAGTAACCTAACAGTGCAAATCTGGTTAAATTTTCCAGTGGTACATGTCCTTTGGGTTACCAAGCAAGCAATGACTTTTATTACTACTGTGATAAAGCTCATGTCTGAACCTTATAAAAGACAGCTGACCCCTTTTTTTCACAGAGGGAAATTCCACTGTTATAATAATGATGACTAGCAAAATAATCATGCCATCAAAAGCCTTCACTGACTCAGCTGGAATTTCAGATCTATCAAGTAAAGCTGCTCACAAAGGTTACTGAAAATGCTTACAATCCTGGCATGAACTGCATTGTAAGAGGATGATCATTTTTCAGATAGGTAATGTCATTTTAAAGAAAGTTAAATTAGAAAAAAAATGGTGAGAAAAAATGATGCACCTATCCCATATAGATTTAAATTATATTACGTAAAAGCAAGTATTTGTATACTGACATTAAAATGCGATGCATCTTTAACGACGTACATTTAGAGAAGAATCTAGCAAGCAGTGCAAACAATAGCAATGCCTGTTTTAAATGAGCCTCACACCCAAGTCTTCAAATGTACACACTTAGCACCAGGAAAAAGAGGACACATGGTTCTTCTGCAATAAAATTTATTGTAAAGGCAAATTCTGCTGTGCACAAAGGTTTTGTGTACTTGGAATAACATTTCCAAGGAACACTCCTGGGCAGTCTGAAGTTCCACCCACTGCATCTCAACACTTGAGGATTAAGGAAAAGCTTGCAATGGTGTTACAGCCAAATGAGAAACCTGCCCAGTAATTACTTACATAATACATCTCCCTTAATTTACATGTATGAAAGGGCTCAGTCACATGAAAAAATACCACACGCAACTAAACAGAACGTTAAAAAGCTACTTTCCATGTATTATTAATAGCAACATTCAGGTCTTTAGCATTAAAGAACAGTAACATTAAACTCTCCCTTGGAGGCGGTTATTTTCATTGTTGATCGGTCAGTAAAAGAGATTTCGGAAGTTAACCTCTGACTAGAAGACAGCAAGACTTTTTAGGTTATGAGGGCCTACATGAGTCTCTCAGAAGATGAGCATAAAAGTCCTAAAATAACAAGCACACACACAGGTTTCTCTTAATTTGCCCTGTTGGATTCCTATAATAAGTGCTTAACAACTCCATCCCCAAAGCAACTCTGCAGTCATCAACAAGACCATTTACCACATGATTTAGCAAACATATTTCCAGGATTTTCACTTACATATGCTACATGGAATTGGAATAGGAATTAATGTAAGGCAATTTATGGGCAATATCACTCCTGCCTTCACAGTTCTTTTCATATCAGATCCAAGAGGAAAGATGCAGTGCTTCCAAGTTACAATACTAAGGGACCTGCCTCCTCCTCTCTTATTTACTACATTGTGGGCAGTCAGTCAAGGTTTTCAATGGATCCACCACACCAAATCAGTAGTGATTTCTGAACAATAACACCTCTCTTATCACACCATACAACTACTCGTATTATGAATATACTAAAGCATTGTTCAAACAACAAATTCAAAGCACCTTAAAACACCACCATTCAGCAGCATTAGGAGTCCCACCATAGCAAACCTAACTGGAAGCATTATTCTGAATAGGTAATGAACTGTGAAGAGTTATTTCACAGAGTTCTATATGCAGTGCCAAATTGAACCAAAGTAGCTTTAGCAGTGGAAAAAAGTTTTCTCAATGTTATTTCACATCAGAAATCAACAGACGTCTTTAAAAATCTATGCTGACCAAAAGAATTCAGCGTTGGAGAAAGTTTGTTTAGACTGCTGTTCCCACATCCCTCCCTAACCCTCAAAAAAAAAAAAAAAACAAAAAACAAAAAACACACACACACACGCACAAAAAAAAACAAAACCAAGAAACCCAAACAAAAGCAACCAAAAAATTCAACAAAAAACCCAAACACCCAAAGAGCAGAACAGGCCAAGAAGAAACAGAACTGACTTGTCCATATTTGGTTTTAGTCTTTCAGTTCTACTACAAAGTAGAACTACTTCCCAGTCATTCTCAAAGACCACCTATTACTGCTCTGAAATATTCAGAAGGAAAAAAGGGAAGAAGAAGAAAGCATGTTGTCTATTTCCAACTTTTAGAAAAGGAATAGAGCAGGAGGCAGGAAGTTACAGCTTAACATCAAATAACATCAGCTTTCAGAGAAATACAGAACAGTACAGAACAGCTAAATTACTGAGTTGCCATCTGCTCTCAGCTCTTTGGAAAGACAGCAGACTCAGTTCAATGTCTGTCAAACACCGGAGAATGGCAGGCAGAGCCTAACCTGTGACAGCACTGGTCTCTGGCAGATGCCGACATTCACCTTTCTAATACCAACCAGAACTCTTCAGACTCATCAGTACTACATGCACTCTGGATCTGCTTTTTCCTGCTGGATGCTCCTACAGCTGCTGTTATACAAAACTATTCACATGGAATACCGACTTGCCTGGAAGCATTCCCACTGCCACTTTAATGAATTGACATCAGTCTGCATGGAGAAACTTTTACAGCCTTGGTCTGGTTCAATCTGCCTAAAATGCAGCTAATCAGATTACAAACTGACTCTACAACAGATTAATTATAGGTGAGATTAATTATATTCAGCTCTTTCCATTTTGCAAAACTATTTTTCAGCTTCTTCTCTGATATGCATCGTTGGTTAATTTACTGCACTTTGCACTCAGATATGTCATTGCAAAAATTTGTTCTTCCAGGTACAAATTCCACTCGGCTGGCCTTTTTCATTATGACTGATAGTCAAGCTAACAATATTTTGTTCACTCATCAGTTTCTTACAGATGGCAATCGAATCGAGGCTAATTTAAACACTTGGCAGCTACATGTCGGATTCTTACTTTTGTCTGTTCTTCTTCCCCCAAGGTATGATACCCAGAAATCCTAACACTTCCGAAGACATGAAACATGGCTGAATCATCATCAGCAGAGTGTAACAAACACGTACACACACACACACACAAAGAACTTTGTTTCTGTTTAAATAAAAAGGATGCTTTTCTGTCATTTAGGTAACCTGTAACTATCCATAATCCTGTAGGCATATTACACCTTGAATGTGTATTTTAAGACTACAACCTGATTAAGCAAAGGCCATGAAGCGAATGAGGCACTTCTGTGACCCCAGGTTTCATTCTGAGCCTGACACATAAGTAGTTTTTGCTGGGGATAGATTTCATAGTTAAACGCGTGGCAACTCGTCTGATCAATGACTATTTGCTCCCAGGATTCTAAATTGTTGATCATCTTCACTTACCAGAAGTATACGTACACTAGGGTCCACTCCTATTATATGTTGCTATTCAACCAAAGGAAAAAAACAAAAACAAATGAACATGGATACACATCTGCAGAGAATGAGTTGAACATTTTTAAGATCCTGTGAAAACACTGAACATTCATCAAAAGACATATCAAATAAAAAAGGTAAAAAACAGCCATCAGCCAGGAAAGAATGTTAGCACATGCAAGTACAACTGGCAGACGTACAGCAGAACAAGTTTGATTTATTTTGCTTGTTTAAGTGGTTTTATACCTCAGAACGTTCAGCATTTCTTTCAGTATCTGATCATCTTTCTTTCCAAGCAAGTACGTATTTCCATTGTATACACAATATGAAGACTGCACAGGAAACACCTACAGTTCATCTCAGTGTGAGTTGAGCAATTTTCTCATTGTAGAAACTGTAAAGAGTAGCTCTATGTAATAAAATGTTCATAAATGACATTGCTTTATAGAAATAATGTTTTACTGCATTTAATTGGTATAAAATATATGAACACTACTTGAAACCAAGTGTGCAGATGACTTTTTTAATTTACATTTCCAAAGTAATGATCCATTTTATCTCTACGTTTGATGAACACAAGAATTATTGTTTCTGAATATCGCTTCTTCACTATTGTGAGCAAGAAGTAATAGATGCTCCCACTGGTTTTTCTAAGCAAAATATACAGAATACTACTGAACTGCCTAGCTCAGAAAATAACAATGAGGTGATTTCTGAAGAGTAACAAAATGAAATGCTACATTTCTTTTCTTTTCTTTTTTTTTTTTTAAATAAAAAAAAAATCCTAACCTAAGAATTGCCTTTCATTCTAATTATTCTCTTCCCAAAAGAATGAAAAGAACATCTGTTGGACATTTTTGTCATTGGCAATTCAGTAACATATACAACATATATACAATGCCCTAAGGCAGAACACAAAGACAAAATAAATCCATCCAAATAATCTGCTGGCACATTCCTAACCTGCTGTTCAAAAAAATCCACCAGCAAGTTGGTTATCTCAAAGCCTTTCAATTTAAAGGATTAAACAAAGTTGCAGTTAGCACCATGTGAAGATCATTGTCTTGGACTGTGCCCACCACTGCTATGGAAAATAAGCTTGAATATAAGCTTATAGCCACATTTTTCAAGATAAAAATGTATGAACAGAACTTTTTAGTTATCTGTTCTTAATTTTTTGTATTACAGTAGAGATACTGTGCAGCAACGGGATCTGAAGATGCAAAACAATGGATAACTACAGCAACACCTGCATCAGAAGGGAAAGGGACCAAAAAGGGTAGAACGACAGTCATGTTCGTATCTGTATACAACTGCCCAGCAAAAGAGAGAGATCCCAGAAAAACCTCTGCCACAATCATAAGAAAGCCTCAACTGATCAGCAACTCTCATTCTTCTCCTGCATGCAACTCACAGAGCTTAGTCCAGAAGACCAAGATTTTGGGGTTGTTTTGTAAAACTGGTGGTTTACAATGTCCCAGATGATATCCGGAAAAACAACATGATAACAACAAGCTATAGAGTATCTACCTTGAATGCCTTCACCAATATTACTTCACATACAATGAAATGCTTATTTCGGTACAGAAGTTGATTCCAAATTAAATGTGATCTTCCCATGGAAGATGAGTATCCTCCTTTCTGACCTCAACAGAGATCACAATGTGTAAAGCTTCAGCAATAACACAGCTGTGTTGAACAATTGCTGTAAAGCAGCCATAATTGCTAAGCATCAATGAGGACAATTACTATCCATCTATTTGCACATCTTGTCTTTTACATTTCACAGTAACTAGAAAAGACAGTGGAATTTTGGGTTCAAGAGCAGAACAAGAAAGTGTCAGTCCTGAAAGAAAGGGTATTTCTGAGAACACGTCAACACTGGGAAAGCTGGATGTGAGAGGTCAGCCTTAGGTCAAGATCCATCTCCTTCTCCACATCACTATGCTGCAGAAGCAAAGCTCCTGGACTCTTCATCAATGAGACACAGTTTGGCTTATCAAAGAGACATCTCCTGAGCATTTAACAAAGAACCTGTCTAAATCAAACCCTCCTGTATGCAAATAGAGCGTTAAGTCAGATGACTTACGGAGAAGCTCTAAATTTATCATGGTAAGATAGCTGCAGCTTAATTAAGGCTGTTATCAGCTACCACGATGAATATTTGCTCTCAGCTCTCCAATTCTCACCTCAGAAGTCTGACTTGATTTAGCAACTAATATATATTAAGGACAGAGTTCAATAATTGGAGGAGAGTTGTGTACAAATCCCCAATGTCAGTTTCTAATTGCCAACCCTCATACTGTGAAGAGACTTAAGACTAATGAAAATGTTTTAATTAAAGCACATCGGTTTTGACAGTTCAAGCAATTGGTGTTTCTGGTGACCTCAGTATAAACATCTAGTTCAAGAAGTCATTCCCTGATAGCTAAACAGGTTTGGTTTATTGACTTAAATCCAAAAGACCACAATAGCAAGAATGGAGCATTGCAATCATTAATGTCTCACCTTTTATGAAATTAGTAATGGTCATGAAGATAACTATGTACAGTGCTTCTATATTAACAGTTACTGAAAAATCTTCCTTTTTTCCCCTCAGCTGAGACTAGCACATGAACGATAGTTTAGCCTTACCGTTGGCAAAATGCAGAAAATAGTTAACCTCCGCCCTCTGGTTAACTTTAATTTTTTCCTTCCCAAAAGTGTTTTTCTTCCCCCCTCACCTTTTCTGCTCAATATGCCTTGCCAAACAATTAGATATTTTCATACGCAGAATATAGCTTAGTAGAAATTTACACAATTCTTCAAAGTGCTCAAAACACATAACAACAAAAAAAGATAACTTAAGTGAGATTTTTATTCTTCTACAAGGAATTTAGTATTGTTCTTTCAAACGAAAACTTCATCTCTAGAACAAATAGGCTGCAAAAGACAACAAAAACCAAAGTAGTAAGAACACTTACAAAATTATCATTACTTGATAACCAGACATGATGCACCAAGGTGACACTGAAAGTAAAAAGTCAATGGGGGACTCCGTCTGTTCTATCATAGTCATGCTGTCAGCAGAATCTCTCTATGACCGAAGAAAGATATGAAGGTGATGTATTGTAGCAAACAGGGAGCTGTAGCTGACAAATACTTTCTATGTTCCTTACAAAAGCAAGTCCCAATCCTTCAAGTTGATCTATGAAAGCCACAGTTGCTTTAGGCAAGTACACAGGATCTTCTTGCACTGAAAAATTAACATGCGCGAGGTCACATTGGAGCCATATACTTCTTGCAGACCATTTTTTTGCCAATACTCTTTAACAGTTTTAAAACTTCCAAAAGAATGTAAGAGTTTATCTGCAAACATCATAAGCTTTATCAGCTGATCTTACAATGTAGAGTTAAAAAATAGAGCACAGCTCTAGTTAAAAAGGGCATGGCCAAAAGCCATAGGGAAGAAAGCTAAAAATAGCTTTTAGAACAAAACCCAACCATAGTAGTTTTTAGAAAGCAGTTAGGACTAAGTGAAGATTAAATACTTGCTCATCACATCATTTACAGATCCCCAAAGGAAACAATTTTCCAATGTCCAAAAATGCTGAGCAGTCAGCGATACCAGCTGTATTTAGGCTAATATAAAAGACAGTGAGTTTTGTTGCTTTTATTTGAAATGTTACAAGCAGAAGGTAGGACCCATACTACTTTGAAGGGAAATAACAGTAACATACAGGAAACCTTGGAAGCAACAACAACCAAAAGTCAAGAAAAACTGCAGAACCATGGAATAGTTTGGGTTGGAAAGGATTTTTAACATTTCAGCCATACCAAATAGCATATTTTTAATCAGCTGCTTCCCTAGCAGCCCATGTCAGAAACAAAGCAAAACCTCAGGCCTTCACCACACAGTAACATACATGCCATAGGCTGTAGCCACACATGGAGAAGTTAGCAAGGCCATGGATTTCCCAGCAACTCTGTTGCCTTAAGCACTACCACTATCACACCTTCTGTATTAGTATGCACACAATGTTTCTCTTTCTCACACACACAAATGTAATGCAGAAATTATCAGCAACATTAAAAACCCTCAACCCCAGCTCCCACCCAGCTTGGAAAGCCTACGTGTGAGGAGCAGTGCCACTGTGCTTTCTGCTGCCCAAAGGAGATGGACTTAAACCATGCTGCTCTGTCCTGATCTCTCCCTGCTTTGAGGGTTGGAGAAAGACCTTACGAACTGCTACCTGGAAGTTATACAACGACACAGAATTTTTGTGCCTGCCTGAAGTTGCAGTGTTTTTCCTGCAATACTTTAAGCTTTAGTTAAGTCAGAAAATAAGCTCAAGCTAAGAAAACATCACTGGAGCATATGGGAATTTTTATAAGAACACACCAATAAAAGTCAATCTGAAAGGCCTAAAGACCTGGAAAGGGTCTCTTCAGTGCCTAAAAACATCATTGAAGTCTTCGGCTTTTCCTTGTAAGCAAGGAAGAAAGAAGAGAGAGGAATTAGAACATGTATTCCAAAGAGTATTTCCTTAAGGGCCAGAACCATGTATTTCCTAATTTCCATAGCTGGGCAGCTTTTTATCATTCTTCACAAACATAGCAGGTCTCAGCAAGAGACATTCTTACTAAAGCTCTGTGCACGAAAGCAGGCTGAAAACATTTTGTGTTAAAAAGACTTACTTTTTTTCTTGTGCAATTCATAACTGATTTAATCATGGGACAGGATGGGGGAAAGGGGATGGGAGAGGGACCTTAGATTTTAGAATGCAGTCGATTTTCTATAAGTATTCCATAGATTTTTTTTTCTCCAGTTTTATTTTCAGTTATGTTTAACGAATCTAACAGGTTACTCATATACCCTTTATCACTCAGTTTGGCTATAAACTGAAGTTCTGCTTGGGAACAAGGACAAAGCACGCAACATCAGGGGCACACTTTGATTTGCTTACACTAAAAACTCTCATAAATTATTTACTAAACTTCAAAGCTTTGAAGTTGATGATGAATACAGTGGGAAAAATAAGTTGTTTGATTACTATCAATTATGTATATAATATGTATTAACATATGTTTTAGAGTATAAGATATGCAGAACATAAAAATGCATTATATTTTAGTAATATGAAATACAAAAAAATAGTATATTGGAGAAAAAAAAACCTAAAGATTTAATCCATACTTTGCAGTAAGAAACTTACATCTGTATATGCAAAACATCAGCCAAGACCAGACAAAAGAAAGCTTTGAATCAAAGTGAACTACTTACAGAAGTCAGTTCAAGTAATAAAACATTCAGAGCCTAGAATATAAACGATAGCTGAACCAAATTCACATCCAAACCAGTCAGATCAAAGAATCGGCTCGTCAGTTCTAACCCAAGCAGGATAGCAAATCAGTTGAGCAGTTAGAGGTCCAAACCTCCTTCTGATTAAGACTAAGTCTGGGATGCACAATGGTATGCCAGATAGCTATTGTTTTTAACGTGCCTAAGGTCAAACACGGTAAACTTCACACTTCTAACCAGTGCTGTTTGTAATAGATTGGATGAAACACTTTTACAAAAGAATCAATAAATGTAAAGACTGGAAAGAATTAGAGAGCCTTGCAGGCTTGTACCTATTGTCTGGGGGAATTACATGTCAGTTCGAGTATTGTAACTCCAACAAAGGTTTCCTAGCTTTAATTTACTAGAACACATAATGGGTGATGTAGAAACTAGGAAACACTAGTCAGTCCAAATGCATTACTTAACAGACAATTTAATGAATGTTACAAACATTATTATAGTCCTGGCATACTTCTCTGCTCATTCATTTTCACTTTGCAATTTTATCATGAAAAAGCATTTTCTTTGTGAGGCTGTTCCACTTAAAGTTTAAGTCTCAGAAGCAAAAAACACTGTATCACATTCAAAACATGCATCTCAAATTGTAATAAGCAGTGCTAAAAGCTAACTAAATCACTTGCGACGCAGAGCCTTCCAGTCTGTCTCGCACACACATTTGTGGGACACATCACACGTATTTGCACAGCTTATGCACTGTTAGCAAATACAGGTGAGGCAGAATATATCATAAATATGCACCTTGATAAAAAGATCATAAAAAACAAATATAGAAAGAGAGCTAGTAAATGAACAGTCACATCGGAATGGGAAAAAACAAACAAAACAAACAAAACCCACCAGGGTACTCTTTAAAACAAAAAGAAACTGGCTGATGTCAGAAAATACAGCCAGCTCACACATTCAAAAGAGCAAATCTACTTTCAAACAGTTCTTGTTAAACAGAACGTCCACACCCTCCCCTAACTAAATATTTTACTCCTCAGTTCAATCTGACTTTGGTTCAAATGTACAGCCTAAATCTTAAAGGCACAACTTCTCCATTAAAATAAGGCCAAAGGCATAGTTTTACACCGTGCTGAACTTTAAGGTTTACCTTCGATTATTATAATCTCTTCCCTCACATCATCTGATTTATAAAGTAGAAAAATGAGAAAACAGTGAACAAACAACCCATAAGCTTCTCAAGATAAACCATATGGTCTACTGTTCCAACAGACAAAATGAAATTTTAAACACACAACAGCGTTGTTTAATGCCATATTCCACTGGGTAAAATTGGATACAGAAGGCTGGATTTCTCCATCCCAGGTTCCCTCTTCAAACCACTAACTGTTCATGTGCAGCTGATAAGTACAGTATCTCTGAAACTCCCTTTATAACCCAGTGCATACATTGAAAAAAATCACTGGAGTGCATTTTTTTTCCCAGGACAATGTGTGAAGAATCCCATTTCTGAGGACAGAAATTTATTCTGTCATAGAGTTTTGAATAACGAGTTATTGAGATCTTCTTCGACCATGATGGGAAAGTCTCACCTGGGACTTTTTGGTTCATATGGCAAGATGCTCCTGCAAAAGATATATGTACATCTGCATTACAAAGAATGTCCTTGTTACTGAGAAAGACTGTCTATATACTAACACAGCCAGACAAAGATAAACACAAGCTGCATTCATTTTTGATTATCAAATGCTTGCAAGTTTAGATAAGCAGATGTTACTACAGGCTGTTCCACTGCCTTGCTGCATGACGCTGGTTTTGCTTTCTATCCTGTCTGGTTTCTATTCTGTGCTTTCTAACCTGCGTGGTTAATACACTCACATGTGCTTTAACTAATACATGGCATAGCTGCTGGCAGTACCTCATCTTCAGAAATAAATATGCATTTTTGACATCCTGCTTTCTTTTCATTTAAATCTACTTTAACAACTTGAGAGCCATGTCACTTGGACAGCCAAGGTCATGATTTCTGAAGAAGGTTCACTGCAGGCAAATCCCAGAGGACTGACTGAGTCTCTTTTTGTCAGGTCACATCAAAAGGAAGTTTTTAAAAGGGTTAATCATAGCTTTAAAGTAAAAAGGAAGTGCACTCCCCAACAGAAGCTGCTGTTTGTGTTCCTTTAGGCTGTTCATTGTGGAAGTCTGGTTGACAGAAAATGGGATGAAAAGCTGAGAAACAGCTATTCCTAGAAATAGCCGTCTCCAAAAAAGAGGATCCCAGATTAACCTTGTGGTATATCGTTAGCTTATTAAATTGCAGCATTCTACAGTGAGGAAGCATATTATGCAGTTATATCTGTGAGGAGGAAAAAAAAAATCCTCAAATTTACATTCCAGCCTGCTCCTTCTATTTGTATTATTGTAGCAAACAAGTTTTTTGGATGTTAGAATCAACGGCTCATTCTGCCAGTTGACCACCCAGACCTACCACAAGTTATCATGATCTATATGGCAATGACCACCTCCCACTTGTACGCCGGATTGAAAAGGCCAGGCATGGCTACATTTTGGGAATGCTGACACATCTTCAATCAATTTGTTAGGAATGGGAGTGAAAATGCTTTCCTGGCAAGAGATATGATTCAGCTTGCCTCAGCCAAAAACTGTCCTCAGCTCTACCTCCCATTCTCATCATGGCTGAATAACTGGACAAATAGCTTTAGGTGTTTTGTTGTGTTATTTGTTTTTTGTTTGTTTGTTTTTAAATTAGCTGTGAAAGAGGCATGAAGGGTATCTGTTAAAAACATGTCAATTAGAGGTAGAGGAGGTAGGAACTTGTGCATTTTGAAAGATAAAAGGTAAGAGGTGTGTAATGTCAGAAAAGATTGAGGACAAATATTACTTAGTTATAGGCATCTACAGAAAAGGGCAAACTATTTTTACATATGGAAATGTAATCTTTCTCAAACCCCATTCTCCATTTTCTCTTATTTCCCTTCCAATATGATAGCAAATAGGAAACTTAACAATACCTGCTGACCTCTAAGTTAAAGAAATAGTTGCCTGATTGTTGCCAGTCTCATAGACTTCAACCTTGCAATAGACTCCTATGCAAAATGGAAAGCCAATCACTGAAGCTGAATCAACTAAGAGAAAAAGTACATTCTTTCTCAGTAACGCACACAAAAAAATATAAAATTAGAAGTAGACTACATATTTAAGTATAAGAAGTGTTCTCTATGTGGAGTCAACAGCCTAGGAACAGCTGCAGCACAAAAACAGTTACTTTGGTATCAGAGTCAACAGGACAGTAATGGGAAGATCAAGCCTCTTTCCACTTACTACTTCATCTGAATTCAGTCAACTTTGCCAAAAGCAACATTCTTCCAAAGAAGCTGTCATCCCTTGCTACGGGGTGGGGGAGTTACTACCATGTGGATGGGCAAATATCAAAGAGGTTGTGTTGGGCCTGCATAATGCCAGTGTCTGAGGCCTGGATGTGGCACCAACTAACCTTGACTCATCCTTGTGAGACATCTATATCCTATTTGTAGGAAAGCATTTCAAGGAAAGTCCAATGGCAGCATATTCAACATACTTCTATGCAATTCACACATTATTATTCCTCATAGCTTAGAGTTGTTAGGTTAATCTAGATACTTGGTAATTCAATTTCTCTTTTCGTGTGTTTCAGTCCTCTCCCAACACAGCCCTACATACAACAAAAGGAACAACAGAATCTGAATTTTGTCTTCTTATCACACTTTTTAAAGTTGAGTTCCCAGTTGTACAAAAACAGCTTGATTGCTCCACTGAATAGCAAGTTTTAGGGTGTTAATAAATACCATGCCAGACAATATTTCAGCATGTTAGGTATCCCTATATAAATTCACTTCTCCCCCCCTCCTCTTTTTCCTCTATGAATCTGTAGCTTAATACTTAGTTCTAACTTACAAATTCTTATTCCTAAATAGATCTTCTCTGGATATATCTCCATCGTTAACTTAGACTGCAAAGGCAGAATGAAAACATCACAAGGCTAACAGACAGTTCCTTAAATACAGTACTTTGACTACCAAATTTTCATTCCTATGAGATCCAACCTATCAGTCCATGAAAAAGGAAACAATTCAGTGTCCCAGCAACTTCTATTTACCTTTCAAAATAAGACTACGCTTACTATACTCAAGTTCAGTACATGAATCATTAACATAAAGTATCCATTCATTAACATCATAACAGGCAAGTCATTAAATTAACCTACTTTAAATTCACAGTTAATTTTTCCATGGTTATGGTACTAGAACAGACTGGAAGTATTGCATGTTCACATACAGATGCCTTCAGAAGTGTGCATGACAGACCTTTACAGTAAATGTTCCTTAGTACTACTATCTGTGTGGGATACTTCATCTATTGCAAAGAGACCTTAAGAACATACTGCTGTTAAGACATAATATTGGTTGCTTATTTGAGATCTTGCTGAATGCTGGTGCCTAAGCCATTTATCATAATGCACATGCTACCGGTACAGGAAATCAATAGTATTTGCAACTTATCAAGACTGAAGAAGCAAGGCCATGGTTCAAGACAACAAACGAGTGGCATGCACAGGCACTCTAAGTTATAAGTAATGAAAAGGAAATTTTTTTGCTAATGATGCATTAATAAAGCTATTCTGTTTGCTAAATGCCATGCAGCCCACATAACATTAATTAACATACTCCTCATTTGAATTGACATCTTTTACATAAGAGAGGTGCCATGCTTCAAACAGTAAAATTTCAGTGCATTTTCTTGAACAAAATGGCATATTTATGTCAACTGTATATGTTAAAAAACAAAACAAAACAAAACAAAACAGCAAATTAAGCCAGTGGAAAAAGTAGCAGGGAAAAAAATATATCATCACTGATAATTCTCAGGTAGCTTTCATGTCATAGACACAAGCAGACATTAGAGGTACTATCAGATTTTTCAACACTTGTGAAACAACCACCAGATAACACACTGGTAGTTGTCCTAATAAATCGCTTTCAAATCCTTGACAACACTAAGCACTACCACAACTAGGAAAACGGAAATTTAATCAAGACAACATTTCAGCTAAAAGAGATCCTGATAACTTTCCGTTATAGAGCTTTAACAGCATTTTAAAGAAGTAAATGTACATATACTTATTTTACTAATTTTTAATTTAAAAAAAAATCTCTAAATGAAGCAAAAAACTTGCTTTTAATAGTTCCCTTGGTGATCCTCAGATCCAAGAACCCTTCAGCTAATGTAGACCTCAGACAGGAGCTTGCAAATAACTGTTTTAGATATTATATTTTCTGAGTTGCAACTCACCAATATTCTTCCTCTAACAAGCTCAAGCAACCCAATAAGCATCCAAACCTGGAGTCTTATCCATGGGTGCTACTTTATAAATTACTTTGAGAGAGGCTAATGTATAAAAACGTGTAGCTGATTGGCTCACTTGTTTAGCAGACTTACAATTACACTTCCATATCACAAAACTCTATACAGCTATGGCAATCAACAAATCCTAACTTGGACACAGAGTACTGGATTTTCCACCGAGGAATCTCCAAACTCACTTGTAAACTTGGATAGCAGTTACTGTGCACTACAGTTGAACAAAACCAGAGATCCTCTTTAGCTCTCTAGGTCTATGTTTACAATAATTGACTTTTGGAAGGCAGAAGTGTTTGGGTTTCCAGTTTTTTGTTTGTTTTGTTTTTGAATTAAAAATTGAAAACCTTTGATTTGAGCAATGTAATTGTTCAAGCACGGCTATAGTCTTCCACACCATATTAATATATTTTAATATTTCCTACTGGTATCCGTAATTCTCTTGTTTGCATGTGGAAGGGAAAAAAACTTTAAATATCCTCTTGTTTTCTCTCACAAATGCTTATCTCTCATATCTTTGGCATTCAGTGTACATTTATTTTCCCCACTCAACTGTTTTCAAAATGCATGAAGGGGTGAAAAATCAAAATATTCAGACACACCTCTTAAAATCTGTTTAAAGCTTAGAGGATTGTTTTAGAAGGCTAATGCTAGCTCAGGATCAAAGTGGAAAGTTGCCTGCATTTTTGCCTGCATTTCCACTTGCTAAAAGAAAGCATCACTAAGAAGCAACTGAAAGATAGTTTTTCGAATGCAAAGACTTATACCTTTAATATATATAAATTATCTTCAAAATAGCAAGCTACTAATTATGCTTCCAATATAAAGGATTCGTGCTATATACTTTATGTTGTTATTCAGCAGAGGACATTCTGCTGATCAGTTAGTATGCTGAGGCACAAGCTCCACATAGAGATACTTTACACTTAAATTTGTATACAAAGAAGCAGGAGAAAAATAGTGTAACCGAAATGAAAAACTGTACTTGCAAATATATTCTCCTGAATGAATTCTTGATATCATAATGATAATGCTACTTATAACACAGAACACATACACTGGGACTGTTCCTATTTCACAAATGGGAAAATGAGGGTGAAAGGTTATTTGTTTAAATTCAGCAGCATGCATGAAAAGAATTGAAGTCTGCAAATACCATACTTTTACTGTGTTCTACAGATCCAGTGTGGCATGTATAAATACTACTTAACTTCCTATTTGTAGTATTAATACTGATTACAGGGAAAAGCACGCTTAACTTTACCCACATAACTAGTTAACAGTGCCTACAAGCTGAAATTTCAGTTAACGCTCATTTCTGTGTACCTCAAAACTAAGAATGCATTAGATGCAGACAATATAAGAACTGGAAAGTGCACTTTAGAGGGCTTAAATATAATAGATAAAATATAAATTAAATATTACTTGTCTGTTACCTGTTGAAAGTACAGAATTACCAAGATGTCCATTAAGTCTTGTGTGTGTGTGTATGCACACGCGCTGATGAAAATGATTTTAAATTGGAAATAATCATTATTTACATAATCATTATTTCAATCTAGATTTTTTTTATCCTCTTTTATTTTTTTATTTCTTTTATTTTAAAGCCTATCAGAATGTGAATGCCCCTCCCTGGAGGCACTCAAGGCCAGACTGGATGGGACTTTGAGAAACCCGGTCTAGAGGAAGGTGTCCCTGCCTATAGCGGGGGCGGGGGGAGGGAGATAGATGATCTTAAAAGGTCCCTTCCAACCCAAACCATTCCATGATTTTATAATTCCAGAATACTTGTAAATTGTTCTTTGTACCCCGCTTCTGATACATTCAAAAATGTCATCCACAGAATTATTCTACAGTATCTGTACTTTAAATAAGACATTTTATTAGCACGTCAACTACTCAGCAATCAAAGAAACGTAACCTTTGTTTGCAACCTAATATTTATTAACCACATAACAGCATCATTTTATGCTAGAAACGCACCACTCTAATTAGAATCACTGAATATCCTGAATTCGAAGGGACCCAATCAGGATCATCATGACCAGCTCCAGGCTTCACAAAGGATCACCCATTATCCTACAGCTACAACTCAGACAGATACACCACTCATTTGTTGTTTTTTTTTTTATTTTCTTTATTTTTTGCCATTGAAAGAAAAAAAGATCGGGTTTTTTTTTTTGTTTTTTTTTTTGGTCTTGTTTTTAAGATTTTTTTCAATAACTCAGGTAGAATATGTATATTTGTCACAAGCAAACAGTGCTATTTTTTTTCTGAATTTCTTTATCTTACACTAAATTGTGCACACAGTTATAAAGGCATGCTTCACTCTCAGATTTGGACAATAAACAGAAGCAACAAATGTCCTGAAAGAGAAGGATTTTGCTTTGAGGTCTTCCACATCAGCATTTTATCACTTACTTTGTCAGAAAGGCTGAGTAGCTACACAGCACATGCTACAACTCAGAGCTCCTCTGCCTCCTAGAAGGAGTCCTGTGGAGGGCCACAAAAATGGTAAAGGGCCTGCAGCATGTCCCATACGGGGAAAGGCTGAGTAACCTGGGCCTGTTCAGCCTGGAGAAGACAGAGGGAATCTGATAAATGTTTATAAATACCTAAGGGGAGGTGGGAAGCAAATGGATGAAGCCGGGCTCTTCTTGATCATATGTAGCAATTGGACAAGGAGTAATGGCCTAAAACGTGAACATAGTAAGTTCCATACAAACATGTGGAAAAACTTTTTTATGGCAACAGTGATAGAGCACTGGTACAGGCTGCCTAGGGAGGCTGAGGAGGCTCCTTCTGTGGAGGTACTCATGACCCACCCAGACCTGCAAGACCTGTTGTAGAGAACCTGTTTTAGTAGGGCCTTGGACTTGATCTCTTTGAGGTCCCTTCCAACCCCTGCAATTCTATGATTCTGTGCCTTTGAAGGGTGTGGGGCTGTAAGATGACAGAGCAATAAAGCTATCACAGTTGACACCCACAGCTTTGTGAGACCACTCTGGAAATACTATCTACCTAGCAATGGTTAAGAGGCCTTTGTTGTATCAGGAAAAAGAAAGTATTCCTACTACCTGAGGACTCTGGTCCAACTCTAATCATACATACAAAAGGTCAGGAGGACCTGAGTGGCCCGGTGCCAGCCATCAAGCTCATCATCAAGTCTCCACAACAGCCCACTGTAAGCATGTAAAACACTTTTTGTTCAAATACTGAAGTGTTTTTAAAGACTGTGCTGTTCATTCTGCTGTACCTCCAACCTGAACCTTACCATCTCTGATTAACAGCTGAAAATGACAGGGTATATATCAGACCTATTGCGCGCACCACCAGTTAAAGAGAGCTTACTGAATAAAATAAAGCATGGTAGCATGCACTCCAGTTACAATTTTCAACATTTTAGTATTCTTTTTCATGAAAAACCTTATAGATCGCATATCAAGGACTGTACCTCAACAGCAACAGCAGTGGACCGCACAGCAGCCTGCTTTACCCTGTATAAGTGACCCGTCCTAGGTACGATGTGCAACCAAGATGATAGGAAATGGAGATACGCAGCTTTACAATAGTAAACAAAATAAAATAATTAAAAAAAAAAAACAAACCATCTAAGAAATGGAAAAAACTCCTACAGTAACATATCCCACATCCTGAACTGCAAGTTATGTGCAACCACTAGCATTGCAAAACTCCATATACAGAAACTCACAGAAAGCGCCTAAAAGATAGCAGCTCTCAAAAAAAAACAACAAACAAACAAAAAAAAAACAACAAAAAACCCCCCCCGCAAAACTAAAAGAGAACAACAATAAAAAAAAGCATTTTTAGCAGAAAATTCAGAGATTCTGAGATTATGTCCAGATTTTTTAATATAAGAATAAAAAATATGGTAGCATTTTTTTTATGTAAAGGAACTATACAGATAATAAGGCAGTCTGTTCCAAACCAACTTTGAGAAAATAACATAAGAGTACCTTTTTGTCCCCCTACCACCCCAAAAAAATATATAGCAGTACAAAAGCCAACTGAACTGAACTATCATCACTATCACTAAGGATTTTATTTTCTTTAAACAGCTCTGTTAAAAAGGTTTCTAGAAAAGCTGTAGAAGTACAGCAATTATGCCTATCTATTTCAACACTCCCTACTCCAAATGAAGGAGCACACATTCTTTTTCATTAACTGAATACTTCATCTGATCACTTCTTGCATCCTTCTACCTATCTGTGCACAAAAACACCTGCGTAACATCTCAGCTCTGCTGTCTCAGTCCAGGTGAGATTCTAAAAAAAGCAGGGGATATTAAGTACTATTCTACAGGCTTTATAAATGCTTCTAATAGTAGATTATTACTTAAATAATGTGATAGGATGACAACCCTCGGAAATAAGACCTACAGCTTCTTGGAAAACAACGTATTTGATTTCAGTATGTAAGCTACAGCCTACTGCTGTGTAGAGCTTCAAATTCTATGGGAAGCTGCACAAAGTGTCTTAAAGATACTAAACTTCTTTAAGGTAAAATTGGTGGAAAAAGGCTTTTTTTTCTCCCAGTCACAACATACCAGTAACTTACCCTCAAGGACAGTTTCCTTTGTTTGTTTGTTTTTGTCCTACAGTCTGAATGAATCCTGTGTGAGGTATCCGGCAGATACTACGTGGCACCTACAGAATACAAGCTGTCCTCAATGCAGCAGAATCAGACCTAGCTGAGCGGTGAAGCTGCGTAAGCAGTCCAACTGGTGCTTAATTTTAACTACCATGTAATACCTTCTTGTCTTCTTTTACCAGGTGCACTCCTGCTTGCATACTTACAGAACTCACAGTCCTATCAACTGTAGGATATTTAAATGAAACCTACTTTCACCTCTATTTTCACTGCAACTGAAAATAGATTTTAATTTACTGTAAAACAAGACCAAGGCTCCTGCAATAGAGCCAATACCCCTCCCATCTTTCAAGATGCCATTTGTGTGTTAGTAGACAGAGAGAGATCATTACTGCTCTTAGTGTTCCTACAAAAAGTAGAATGAGTTGCAGCTGTACTATACCTGCTTTTAAAAGCTACCCAACTTGGATTTTTAAAAGCCCATCTCTCAAAGGCATTTCTCCACTCTCATGCAATAACTATATCCATACTCTATTACTCATGGCTTAAAATCTGCAGTTTGTTGTCAGAATAATTCTTTTTTCCCCCAAGGTCAGCTATAGACATTATACCCCCAAGTATCAGATATCGTATCTATAATGGCAGTCTTCTTAAATTTCCCCTTGAAGAAGCAGACTGAACTCAAGTTTCCACTTGGAAGCCCCTATTTCCCGTTTCACCCATTCCTCAGAAATTGCTGCACATCAGCACCAGCCAAGAAAAACAGTAACAACCTGAGCCTTCCTGAGGCTTGGCTATTTGGAGGATTTCTCTGCTAGCACAGTTCCATATGTTTCCTTCATCTCAAAACAGCTATTGTCAGGACAGCCCAAGCGCTCTTCCACTTTCCCATTGTTGAGCATCTGCTCTCGATCTGTTCAAACTGAAAAGGTGCCAGTCTACATCTTCAGGAAAGACCTTCGGTTCTTATCTGGAGCACGCGTTGAGCTCCTCTACATGCAAACTTAAGATAAAGTCAGAATGACTCCAACAACAAAAAAAAAGAGGTGGGGGGGCGAGATGCACGCTTTATTAATACATCTTACAAAACCCCTCTTGTTATTGCTAGTTATTGTGCAGCACAAAGGAAAAAATCAAGTATTGTTACATAGTCTGCTAAGCAATTTTTACACTACCAAAACTGTCACCTGCTATAACAAATTTAATTAAAAAGACAATTTTTTTGGCAGATAAGAAGTAAATACAGATGCCACTTGAACATGATTAATTTAAATCCAATACTCTTATCAATAAAGCTACTTTTTAACAAGAAAATATGGTATAGAAGCATCACTCATGTTGCACACCGCAACACAGCTATTTAAAAGTTTTAAGTTACACAGCTCATTTGTGTACATTTCAGCCTTCTAAAATACATGTTTACATTACAGTAACGATTGCCTCTTGTCAGCTTCATGTAGTTTTCTTTTTATAATGCTCTCATATCCATTGAAGTAATTAAGTCAAGGATTCTGTCTTACCAGATGTAGGTTGTTCTGAAAGTAATGCCTCTTATTTATTTCCATGGAAACTATAGACAAACAGTATAATAACACTGTATGATTGATAGAACAAATTCTCAGCTATTTTTTCAACAGTCACCATCATCAGCTGAGCATATTTGCCAGTAATGAATGGGAGTCTGCATGCCATGCTCATAGCGATCTGCAATAAAATAGGAAGCATTACTTTCAGAGAATGCCTCACACTTAAAACTGTCTTTCAGTTCCCAGTAATAGTGCTTTCTAATCTCTAAAACAAACAAAACCCAGAAAATGGCACATTTTATATGCTATTCTTAAATTATTTATTTTACGTTACTGATAAAAACCTAAAATCAAACTGTACAAAATAGTCTTTCACGCTTCAAATATCAGATAAGCAACAATAAGTAGAAATAATTAGCATCTGAACCTTAGCATACTTCTGTGAAATTCCAAATATTTAGAAAACACAACTGATTTCTATTACATAATGATTCTTCCAGCTAACCTCAAACCACTCACTGAAATACATTATTCCTTATTTCTTTAAGCTGCACTCTTTCTCCTGTGATTCCAGCAGAGGACTTCTTACCAAGTAATTTAGCATCATGTCTCTGTCTAAAATCAGGCTAAGGAATTTGGAATCTGTGACAGATTCGCAACAAAAGCCCTCTCATATCCTCAAACATATACAACTCAGTTATTATCTGCTGTTTCCCCCCTTTTCATTCTTCTTCCTCTTC
Organism: Bambusicola thoracicus; assembly: GCA_002909625.1. NCBI lineage: Eukaryota > Metazoa > Chordata > Aves > Galliformes > Phasianidae > Bambusicola > Bambusicola thoracicus. The sequence continues at coordinate 5,672 of PPHD01003693.1, read as the reverse complement.
AGTCATCGTGGGCTCTCCTTTTCTCACTGATCAACACAGTTATAATGACCAAACTTTTGTCAAGTCCACTCCCAGGCTACCATCACAAACTCAACCTCTCATTGCTGTCTGTACAACAATTATTTTCACGTGTTTAAAAAATTCTCTCTTCAATTTAAAAATCTGTTAGTGGAATGCACTGAAAAAGTTTGCTTTGAAAACGGTATTGTGATTTGTATAATCAAGGGTCAATGTGGTCACACAACTTCTAGGAGCATTATTTTTTTATTATTATTACTTTATTATTCTTTAAAGTAATTCTCTCATTCCTTATCAAACTGCCTGAAATGCTGCAATGCCTCTGAACACGTTCATTTCTCCCATCTTTTGACAATGCAGATTTTTTTGTTCATTTTTGCAGAGGTTTGCATAGTAAAATGTGTCATCTAAGTCTTCAATCGATGCATGCAGGGAAGAAAAAGGCAGTAGAAACGGAAGAAGTGGTTTCATAAAGCACTGCAGGTAATACTTTTTTCTCCCAACAGATGGAGACTTGGTGAAAAGGGGACCTCCATATTTACAGAAATCAATATGCATTAAGACAAGGACAAAATCTAGAGAACACCATCAGGGATACCAACACCCCCTGTCTCCATCCCCTCACCTGCATCAATGGGTGATGTGATGCCCTGCTATAGCAAAATTCCACCAATAGGTTATGGAATTTGTATCTAATAAGTATTCACACTTCACAGTACAAATAGATTTTTATTCCTATCCATCATTTTTATTATTGTTATTTCCTTGCTATTCTGTTACTCACCCTTTAAGTACTATTTTGTTTTTTAAATATTAACAATCTTCATGCTCCTGTATTTATAATCACTAACTCCATATCTATGCCTTTTCATAATCTACGTTAAAATTTGCCATTTTTTCTTCTTAGCTTAACCACTTAGATGCACGACCGATTAGATGTCAAGACCCATCTGGCAGCAATCTTGTGCAGTTATCTTCCACACAATAAACCTGATCAGCTCTTAGATCGAATCATTTTTATGCTCTCTTTATTGTAAGTCCACTGCTTCACATATTTCACTATTTTACTATAAAGCAGATAACTATTCAAGAGGTAGTGTGTTCTTATGCTATTTTTAATTAAACTTTATTTTATTGACAAACACATGGGAAAAAAAAGACCTTAGAAAAAAAATAGCAAATAACAAAAGATTGACCTTTTGGGGAAAAAAAAAAAAAAGCTGACAAAGGCAAACAACTTTGGATCAAAAGAGAACAACAGGAAAATGAAGCTTCTGCATGCTTCAATATCATTTAAATATTCCTAAAATTGTAAGTTTTAAGCTAGATAATATATGGATCAACAAGATAATTTATAAATGCTGGTAGAATGCTATTACTATCCTTTTTAAGTCATTAAATGACTATAAACAATAGCATTGTAGGCTACAAGCAAAAATAATCTCATAGCAACACTACTAATACAGTACTTCAGTCTGTTTCCATGAAGATGTGAATTACAGACAGAACGAAGTAAAGGAAACAACTGTTTGCTCATTAGGGAAATCAAGCAGTGCTAACGACATTATATCTGTGTCCCTCAATCAGCTGACCACTGAATCGCTGGCATTCATGAAATAAGAATAAATGCTGTAATAATTCTAATGTGTTCCCAGTGAGCTGTATCATTCAAAGCAACTTGCAGAAGGAAGGTCTACCACTAAGAAACAGAGAACGTGTTCTAAAATGTGGCTCTTTTACCTGACCATTTTTATTTTCATAAGAGTACTCTTCCCGATTACTCACTGCTCAAGTGCTGGCCAGGCCAGAGAAGCTGGATATCATCTCTGATGAAAACGATCGCAAATAATACCTTCTGCTTGCAAATTCAGCAGTGTGATCATTTTGAACAAGCGCTCTTGTCGGCAGTTGTTCCTTGCACTCCTAACCGACCAGGCTACTGTAACACCTCAAAGAATATCAGAACTTTCACCTCAGTACTAAACAGCAAAAGGTAAAGCAAAGAAAAACAACCCGCGTTTCAGTACACTCTCAACAGGAGATAACAAGAAATTTAGTTTCTTGAGATATCAGTAATTCAGTACTGCACTTCGGCAAATGTGATTACCTTCCACTGAAGTGTTACATTTCACTGGAACAATGCTTTCAGAGTGAGAATCTGGTAAAACAGCGCTACATTTGTGCAGTCTAGACAGATCCGTTCTGCATATCCTGGAACATATTTTTGATGCTAGCAGTGTGCCGTCATGCCACTTGTATACCATGAATTTGTCACCCTGACATTAGATCTGAAGTCACACACTAAGTATGATTGCATTTCTAAATACTGCTCTTCAGTTCTTCCATGTAAAGTCCATCAAAGATCCTTAGAAATCCACATGTGAATCAGAAATCCAGACATGCAATATCCCTTTGTTTTCACTGTGAAGAGGTGTGACATCTTAAGTTAAATTCAGTAAAAATGAAATTAAAAAAAAAAAAAAGCAACAATACAATACTATGAACTAATGCCCTGCAAAGGTTCTGGCTCAACTTGGCTGTACATTCAAAGTGAGTTTGAATGAACAGGCATTATGTAAATGGAGAGACTGAAATAAAAGGCGGCTCTCACATATTAATCCAAGGCCTGGGGTGCTTTCAGAGGAGGCTGGAGACAATCCCAGACACCTGGCTTTTGAAAGACCACCGAGGGAATATGCAGGGGGGAATGGGGGGAGGGAAGGTCTATAAAAGCAGCCTGAAATGAAGTTTAACTAAATTCAAGACGGTCTGAAAGTGTCAGGGTCAGCAACCTTGAAAAAAGTTGATTTTTTGTTATCAGATCCTGAAATATACTTTTCTATCCTAGAGACAGAAAGCGCTTTCTTGAAGCAATGTATATAACAAACTTCAAAATTCAGTAGTAAGTACAGTCTAGGTGAAAAAAAGAAAAAGTTTTTAACCACAGGTTCAGAACGAAGATGCCAAGGCAAAATTCAAAACTTACAGTCACTGTGTCTTGTTGTAGCTAAGCCTAAGGTAACAAGTCAAGTAATTGTGCCATTCAAATGCTGGACACGCAAATGAGGCGAGCACAAGCTTGGCTACCAAGTTTAAAAGCTCCTGCTAGATCACCACTGACAGCCAGAGCTTAAGCTACATTGGGTGGCTGGTAAATATCATCACACCCTTAATATTTCTTCTGCCCTTTCCCACCAGAGTTTAAAGAGGTTCTCCATAAACCACCTTAAAGAAATAAGATAAAATTGATTTTCTCTTGGATTCTTTCCCTCCTCTTATGCCTATTTGTTCTTCGTAATGCTTCTCTCTTCTCCTCTCCATTTTTTATTTTTATTTTTGTTTAAGGAATCAAACTCCCACAGAAAGCAGAACAAACGCTTGGTTTCTTTTTTGCATGACTTTCTTTTCCTCACACTTACTGCCTGGTCTCCTTATGCTTCTCCACTTACTTCCCTTCCACACATCTGATTTACAATTACTTATCAGCCCCTGCCTGATAAATTCTTGACTCTTTCTCCCAGCAACCCTAAGGTTGTTTTCTCCCTTACACCCCTACCCACCCTTACACATTCTACACCTGATGGAGACATGTGGTTGCATGCTTGGTCCTGCCCTGTAATATCTCTAGGAAGCAATCACCAGACGTACAGCAGTGCCTGACCAGCACACCCACCAGTGTGCTGCCTCCCAAAGAGCTGACCCAGAACCAACAGCTCCAAAACCAAAGAAAGAGCATGTGAGAAACTACTGTGGGGAGAGGATGCTCATGTCAACAGAAAGAAACTTTTGGAAGCTTGTAAGAACTATTGGAAGCATTTGCCATCCATCAACTATTATACTGTTATGGGAAAATGGTGCCACCTGGTGCCCAATCCATCTTCCTTTAGCCATTCACCTAACCTGCTCTTCCAGCTGTTCTGTCCTCTCTTCTATAGAAACATATACCTCTAATGGGACCCCCAGACTTCAGTCTACTCCTATGCTCTCAATCTCATGCAGACCTGGAGATGTTTTTCCTACTTGTTATACCTTAAAGGAAGCAGCAAAAATACAGGCAAATAACATCACAACTTAAAACCCTACACCTAAACCAAGCAGCAAACCAATAGCTTGTTTACCCATTGGGGCCCCCACTTAGAACAACCTTAACATTTCTTGCTCAGTAATTAATTAGTCAATAAAACTGAGATCATTCATTGACTTAAAGAATGGAGCAAGAGAAAACACTCACTACGTTTGTGCTCTAGAAAATATTACAAAAAAATAAAATCCTGGTATTTTGCTGTAGAGCTCTATACTACCCTACATCCAGCAAAACACTGCTTTTATTTCCTGTAGTGTTGCTAACTACTACCACAATACACATAAAAGGGCAGCTATATTCTGATTCTGTGTGATGACTGTGTATGATGCTTTACCTTTGCAACTGCATAAAACATATGGATCATACAGAGTCCAAAGCACTATCACATAAGAGAAATCCTAGATGATTTTTTTTGCAGAGATCCATACTAAACAATAATCCATAGGCAGTGCCCTAATTGGGTGCCTATCTTCTGAAAAGGTTACTCAGTTTGGGAGGGAATGCTTGAATTTGCCCTCTTTCAGTTCCAAGCATCCCGCTGAAATCCAGGTTTATGTGAACACTTTCTATTATTCTAGATTTTCACATCTCTCCTCTTCCCTCAATCAGCTCAGTGGCTGTGGCCTAGAAAACGCACATTGGCTCCAATGACTATGGTCTTCTGAAACTGCTTAGTACTAAACACCATATTTATACATTTGGGTAAAACACAGTTGAAGGAACAAAAATAAAAACTTCTGATTTATTTCAAAATGAAATTCATACTTCATTTGCCATACTGAAATGGGTTAGTTTTTTTTCTTTCTGACTCCTTTCAATTTCAAGACAAAACATTTCCACTTATTTATGCTCAGACTAGTCTTTGTTGTAAAACAGCAGGGTATTTTGAGCCATTTCCACATTCATTTTCTAACTACAGTGTCTTGATCAATAACAGAGAAGCATCTGACTTCCTTTTTTTTATTATTATATTAGTATTACAAATGGACTACAAAACCTGTGATGGCAAAACAGTAGCTCTTTAAAGAAAAGTTTAGAGTATCCTAGATGCAAAATACATAAATAAAAAAAATCATTATTGTTAACAAGACTATTTTCCATTTCATTTTGGTAACTAAAATATTTTATTGATTAGTTTCATTTGGGAAAGTGAAAAAAAAGCACCAAGAGCTGTTATACTTTCCCTATTGTTCTTCCAATAAATACACAATTTTAGTAGAGCTTTCAATAGTTTTTCACTGAAGCCTTAGTATGATTGAAGTTAACAAGTGGACGTGTGCAAATAAAGCATTTTCAAGTTTCTACACAAGTCTGTTCTATAAGTTAAGCTTTTAGCTCTGTGTGATGCCTATATTTATATACTAATAACACTGAGTGACATCATTGTCTGTAATGTCTGCATACCCAAGTATTTGTACACCATTATGTATATATAATAGAAACCAATATTCTGTTCTTATAAGACGCTTAAAATGTCAGATACCATGAAAACAATTGCTTTGTAAAAACAGAAGCAGAATTAAGAACTGTACTTTACTCACTCTAAAATAGAAAGCCTGAGAAGGTGAAT
>PPHD01003692.1:16922-30721 GCA_002909625.1 Bambusicola thoracicus | reverse complement strand
CCTGAGTAATTCTATGATTCTATGATTCTCAGGAAGCAAAATAATTTCTTTCCTCATCTTGTGTTATTTGTTATGCTTGTATTTTACTTTGCTCTTCATTTATATTTCTTGAAATCATAATTTTTTCTTTTTGGAATTTGCCATTTTTCTTTTCACTTCTCTGTTAAATAACATATACAGGACTTGAAAACTGCCAGTATGACAGTGAGAAAATTAAGTGTGTGGCATGTCTCATTAAAACTTAGTGTAAAATCTTGCTTTACTGAAAAGAGTTGCTTTGAATGTTACCTTAAAGATAAATTGAAGTAAGTTAATCTTTTTGGTGACTTAAGATGGTTCAAAGCTAATGAAGTTAAATCTGGCAACTAAGAGACTATGCAAAGGACATAAGAGTGAGGGTAAGTCTGAAGGTCTTTTTGAATAATTTCAGCTAACATTAAATAACTGCATTATTTAATAGCTCAGTTCATGGAGCTTAAAATAAATATCCCCATTGTGATGGGGATATTTATTGCCAATTATTCTCTGCAGATCAAATCTGCCCACCGTCAGAATATTTTTAGTGAGACTATTATTATTTTAGGAAGTACCCAGTGAGATTATAATTTGTGCTGTATAAAACTTAGAGCGAAATTGTGAGTGATTCCAAAGGTGCATTTTGGCATCATTTGGCTAACATGACTCCTTAGAAGGAGTTAGTAGGTAACGCCGTGGTTCTGAAATTGGTGCATAATGAAGGGAAATCCAGAACTTGTTTGAATAAAATCTGAAAGATTAATTCTGAAGCATACTGAGGTTCCATTATTATTGCAATACATGGATTAAAGGGAAATGTTGGCAAATATTTTGCAGTAAGAAAATTTTGTAGTAAGAATATTTTGAAGAAAAACATATTCTAGATTACACAAAAAATAATAATAAAAAAGACATTCTGAAGTAGGAGAGTAAAATTATGTTTAGCAAGGTGATAATGGAGTAGCCTTGTCATTTCATGAAGACTGCAAAAAAGTGTAAATTACAGTGGAAAGTTTCCTATACACTACAGCATATTAAAATCATGTAGAAAAATGGCCTGAACGGTTAACAACTGCAAAATTCAATGCAAAGATTAATCTATTGTTTGTTAATACCGTCATATTCCAGTCTCTACTTATCTAAATACCAATCACTGAGAATTTATAGAAATTTCTGAATTTCAAATACAAATACGAGGTAGAGAGAGGTTTTAGTTTTCATCTAGCATTGTTATAAATCATTACATGTTTCGTAAGTATTTTATGTGGTAAAATGTCTCCAACTATCTTGATCTGCTCTTTATTTTTGCAGTAGCAGCTCCTGACTTTTGTGATGAAAATAGGGTTGTATGCTGTCAGAAAAAAGGCTCACAAACTTTATATTCAATTTGGAGATTTCAGACTTGGCTGGCAATCACAGGGGGAAAAAAAGTCACTCTTGTAATTGGCAAGTTTGATCTGAGTCATGAGAGGACAATTAACATAAAATTCCCACACTATAACTCTCAAGTCATTTTTAGAGGAGAATTATTATGTTGTTCATCTCACATCTTCTGAGGGATCATTTACAAATACGCAAAGATATCAAGATAAATTTAAATCTGGCGTCTTTTCATTAACCAATTGCATTTATGACTGCACATACCTTAAAGAACAAGGCAATATATCTGAATTAGCTATTTTTATTGTAACTGAGGCTAAAAAATGTCCATCTTTTAAAATTTATTTTTCTCTTTTCTTGGATTGATACCTCAATTTCTTTTTAAAGTTGTAGTGGAAATGCTAAGTCACGGCCTGAACCAATGATTGAGCATCTTGTGGGCAGGCAGGCCTAACCCAGGGAAGTTCAGGTGCAAGCAATGTGCCTGAGTGACCAGAATGTGTAGAAGGATCCATCCCTTCCCAGAACTCATTTTGTTGGCAGTGGATATCTCACTGGTGATCCCTGCTTATTTGTTCAAAGGTAGGCTGTTCTTTTCCTTTATGACTGCTGGATCTGGGCTTGTCCCTGTTTGCTGCAGCTGAAGACTTTGCTACCCTCATATTATCATTGTACTTTCCATCATATTATAGCCCAACTAACATATTCACAGAACACTCTTAATTTCTCCTGCCCCTACTTATCTTCTATTTAGCAACACCTTTTTTTTTCCTTTCATTTTTTTAAATCCTTCTCAATTTAAAAGCCTATTCCAATAGTTTAAATAGATGACCAAATATGGAAAACTGTGTTTTATAACACTTGCAGTTACTTTTTAACAAAACACGGTTTTTATAAATTTGAAGTAACAGGTACAATATGCATACTGCTAACAGCTGAAATGGGAAGTTTTTCTGTGGAGAAACAGTAAGAAACTCACTGTAGCAACAGTTTTCAAAATCTCAGCAATATATATAAAAACAAAACCACAGCTTCACAGCTGATCATTTTGTGCAATAAAATTGCTAAATGAAACAGATGTCTTTCCATTTCTCAGTTTGGCTGATATGAATCACAGATGCCCATGTTCCAAAGTATCTACAGGAAACATTTTATAATAAAAATTGTGATACAAAATTTTTTGCTTGTTTATTTTTGTATTTTTTTTTCCTTAATACTATAGTATTGCAGAACTCTTCTGTCCTGATTGAAATATTACTCGTGATTTTCAGACCCAGGTAAAGATTTGGTGTTCAAGGCTGCTAGTAAGTATACAGGGCTACCTGTAGCCATCTTGAATCATCTAACAATATCTAGATTGATAGAACTAAAAAACCAGAAACAAACAAATGAGGTGAAGAGAATTATCTTTCCTTACTTATGTAGAGTATGCATTTTTCTTATTAATAGTCTCTGGAAACGTTGCTCATAACACAGTATCTGTGGTGTTTTGCCTCCTGATCTTCCAAGATCTTCTGAAATGTCATTCTGAACTTGCAGTTGCTCTACAATATCTGTGAACTGTTATGTGTACATTAAAAACAATTTAAAATTGCTTCCTTTGTCAAAGTGAAATGATTAACGATTTTTAGGAAATGTAAAGTGTTATAGCTATAAGTGTTCTAAACAATACAGGTTGGTCTTCCTTATAAATATGCTGTTCAAAAGCACAATTATTTCTTGTATTTGAGGTTCTCAAAGTTCAACAGTCTTTCCAGAAATAAATAAAAAAATATTTTTAAAAATATACACGTTTTGAATTAAAGAGGGAGAAGAGGTTAATGATTTTTTTTTTTTTTAAGAGGCACATAAAGAACATTTTTCACTTCCAAATTGGTTTAGTAAGAACTTTTTATATACACACAGCAACAGAAGCAAGGAAAAAAATCATCAGTGTTGATGTTACCTTGAATACTTATCAAGTAAGTATGTTACAGGATCTTTACATCCTTAATTGGATATTTTTTCAAGAGCTTTGTGCATTGTGTAGAGATTTTCTTCTGTCCGTCTTTTGATTTAGTTCTCTTCAGTACACTATTTCTGTACTCCTGGTGCCAGAACACATCCCCAGGCACAAGAACACAGTTTTCAGGACTGATAAATTACTAAACAAGTCCCTGGAATGTTTTGCTAAGTATCACTCTCCCAAACAATTTCCGTGGAAGGTCTGTGAGTCACTTTTGAGTAATACTGTTCTTTGGGACAGTTTACATGGGACCATAGGTAGAGAATTTGACAGAAAGGATGTTGCACAATGCTGCTAGATAGCTTCCGAATATTCAGAGAACAGGCACTGTAGCCTCAATCTATTAAAACACTGCCATTTTGATTGAATTTATAACACCAGACCTAACTTTGTGAGGCATATGGGAAAACTGTATTTTTTCCATTTGCACTTTTAAAAAATTATTTTGCCCCGATATTTTATACTCAATGAGACACTTATTTTTTTTTATTTCTTGTGCATATATCTGAGGAATAACATTTCCCTGTAACTGTCCTTCATCACTCTGCCATGAAAATACATTATCTGGTGGTTATGGGCCACAAGTGACCTTCTAATAGTGGAAATGGAAGGATTAAAAAAAAAAAAAAAAAAAAAAAAAAGGTAGCATTTACCTGCAAAAGATTTCTACTGCATCCATTTCATCCATTTTCCTACTCACCATGTTTAGTGGAGGCTCCTATTTCATCCTTGTGGAATGAAATGAAAGTAAAAATAGGTTTATTTTGTGGAGTAAAATGCATTAGATATATTAACATATGCAACATTTAATATGCCTTTCTTTGATGAATGCATTTCTAAAAATTTATTTCAAAACTGAAAGAAAGTAGGAGAAACATTATATAGAACACCAAAATAGTTCAACATCAACTGTAACTTTATAAATTTCTTCCGTAAGTGCTTTTATTCAAGATCCTGCATGAGCACTTTGTGTTCCACATATTGTAAGTGTCCAACAATCAGTCAGTTTTTGAAAATATTTCATAGCAGAAAAGCTCACTGATTCACTGGATCTTATTCCACCACTCCGCTATGGTTGGTTTCAGCACAAAGAGCAAGGAGATCCACATTCAAAAACCTAATGGTTTGATATTAACAGGTAAACAAAAGTCCTTCAGATGACTAGATATGATCTTGGTGTAATTCTAATCTATGTTTATAATGTGTGTTTAGTTAACTATGTTTAGAAAGGGACTGGTTCTGTCAAAAAATCTTAGAACATTCTGATATTTTTAGTCTTATTTTTAAAAACAGTCTCTTGCACTTTTATTTCTTGCACTAAAATATGTACTGAAATAATACAGATAAGAAAGTTTTATAGATATCACTGTTTCGTTTTTCTTTGCATACATATATTTGAAGTAATACATGAGAACTAATCACTAAAGAGTTGTCATGTATATTTACATCACCTGCAACTCCCTGAATCTCTTTAAATTGATCGTGTTTATCATTTCTGCATGGAAGTGCAAGTTTATGAATCTTCCTGTTTATATGCTACAGTGTTTCTTACTGCTGTGTGGATAAAATCAAAAGTATTCAAAATATACTGTAAAATCAATTGAAACTTCTGCTTGACATAACCCTTCTGCCAAATCCAAAAATAAAATATGCATTTCATAGTGACATTAGAACTGAATGCCAGATTCCTTCAGTTAAATATGAAATCAGTGATACAGGTGCAGAAAGGTGATGAGAGAAATTGTGATATGCGTATCCAAAGATCAAGTCAGTCAACTACAATACCGTACTAAAAAAGGTAATGCAATAGAATGTATAGAATGTTTTTTTTTTTCAATATAGATGCATTGATACAGTCTGTACTGAAGGTCATCAATAGATGAATTATGTTACTTACATATTACTTATATATACTTATATATTACTCATATACTTATGTATTACATGGTATTACTTATAGACTTATATATTGCATAGTATTGACTTAACACCTATTATCTGAATCCCTAATAAATTTGTAAATTTCCTTGAGGCTATTTACATTTGTTGATGGAATTAAAAGGATAATGGCTTCAAATGAAATAATCTGGTTTAGGAGAAATATAAATAATACGATATATAAAATCTAAAATTAGTATGACATGGAGCCAGTTGTTCTGTTTTCCTTAATTGTCGTGTACCCTGCCATGTTCTTTATCTGCTTAGTGAATTTACAACAAGCACAGCAGGTTGTGAATTTTTAATAAGATCTCTTCAAGGAAGGAAAAGGTCAGTATTAACATAAAAATCTTCTTTAAGAATTGTGGTGCAAAGGTTTCTTAGCAGAGAACAGGTGTTGCTGCAAAACTGAAATCTGCCATCACAGTCAAGTTAAAAGATTCTTGGAGCTAAGTTAAGAAACAAATGCTTCAGTATAACATCATGACTTCTAGTCAGAAGTGATTGAAAACGACTGTTTTCTTGGTTGATGGGTTCAAAATAAATTTATTTATTATAGTAATAGTAATTAAAATATTTTCATTACTTCTAAATAAAATAATTTATATTTGTTTGTTTGTTTTTCAATTCAGCTTCATTCTGACCAGGATAAGGGAGACGGATCCCTCAAATACATTTTGTCAGGAGATGGGGCTGGTACTCTTTTTATAATTGATGAGAAAACAGGTGACATTCATGCTACTCGGAGAATTGACAGGGAAGAGAAAGCCTTTTACACTCTGCGCGCCCAAGCTATTAACAGAAGAACTCTGAGACCAGTGGAACCTGAATCTGAGTTTGTCATCAAAATCCATGACATCAATGACAACGAACCAACATTTCCAGAAGAAATTTATACTGCTAGTGTTCCTGAAATGTCAGTAGTGGGTGAGTGCTTTATACTGCAGCATAAATGCCTGCTCTAATTATGTTATTTAATAGATATTTTCCCCATCTTTGGAAAATTCAGTCTTATCTGGAGTTCTTCTTTATGGAATAAATACTTTTCAGTTTGGCTTGCTCATTCAAATACTGGAATTTCATCCAGAAAGAAATGTTGTGACTTCTACCTCAAGTATTTAAAATATTAACTTAAAGTAATTTGGAATATAAATGGAAACAGAAGTAAATAATGGTGAATCACTTTCCTCTTTAAGAATTATTAGAATAAGATCAGTAAATAAACTTGCTGAATGCTTAATGAACTTTTCTTTCATTTTACTGGAAGTGCCCAGTGATGATAAACACTATGTGGAGAATTGTCTTGTCTTTCACTCTTGCTGTGGCCAAACAAAGTTATTTGTTTGCTCATGTACTGTTGATGCCTGTAGGCAGACTGCCTGCTCTCCATTCTCCTCTTTGCATTCAGTTTCAGGCAGAATGTTTAGCAAGAACTTTACATTAATAAAACCCTTGCCATTCCTTGATATATATAAATGCTTAGAGTCTTCCAAGGGTTTTTTTCATCATGACTCCACATCTGAGTAACAGTGAATCGTGAAAAACTGAACAGTTTGCTAAGCATGATCAAGTGTTTAGGGTAAGATAAACAGTATTCTTCATTCATGTCAGAATTATATCAAAATAAATGACATGAACCTAACAGAATGGATTTTATCTACAACTACGAAGTTCTGGTCTGTATCATGCCAGGTAGTCAGAATCAAACACAATAGTGTTTTGGAATGCAGGCTTCTATTTAGTGCAGAACTATCTTTAGGCTGCATTTTGAGAGTTCTCAAAATATTCCCTTAAAAAAAGAAAAAAAGAAAAAAAAATCACTTATTCATTATACTACAGTAGAAAATATGTTAATTTCTAAATATCCAGAAAACGTTCACGGTAGCTTCAGTACTTTTTATCTATTATTACTGTTTTAATTAGTGCCATTGCATCCACTACTACATCAAATAGTGCTTTTAGATGCTTTATACATACAGGTGTTAGAGTTTTTCTACTTTATTTAATGTTTGAAGAGCAGGAAAATAATTAATGAAAGATAATAGCAAGGCTCTGCAGCAATGTGTGAAAGCGTAAAACAAATGTTCTATTCTTACGAAAATATTTCAGTCTTCTTGTGAGTTGTGATTGAAACATTAAATGTCATCATTCAGCAATAAGTTTTTAGTATTCAAAAATGGAAGGCAGGGAAAGAAAATGTATTAGATTTTTGCAAATAACACCTAAATCATCTAAAGTACTTAATGGAGACCTATAAGAAAGCTGTAAAGGAGCTCTATCAGGACAAGAAGTAATGACTTTAAACCAAAAAGAGGGTAGATCTAGATTAGACGCTTACTCGAGGTGGTGATGCACTGGAACAAGTTGTCCAAAGAAGCTGTGGATCTCAGACTCTGGAGGTGTTTGCGGCCAGGCTAGACGGGGCTTTGAGCATCCTGGTTCTGTGATTCTGTGATTGTATATTGCTCTTCACTGAGATTCCATGTGACGGAGAACTCAAAAGGCTTCCTTACTTATTGTTCTAAAATAGAAATAAAATGTAATACCAATTTTTGCTGGTTTTCCTGATTAGATTTCTAGAATCATGCATTTTAAAAAATGTAGATGCCTTTAGGGAAAGCATATTTAAAGAACACTGCTGAATATTCTGAAGACACATGACAAGATTTCAGTTGGATTAAAAGAAAGAAATCTTAAAGCTTACACTTTCTTTTCCATGTTGACTGTGGACTAAGGAAGTTTAAGATTTAGAAATAAAAGAAATGTAGAGATAAATGGCAGTTTAGGATTGCCTTGCTCATCTTTCTTCTACTGCTCATTAATCATAGTAAAGGCAGGGATAAATGGGCTAACTTCAGGATCTCACATTTAGGTCATTTGCCTTAAAGACATCTTGTTCTCCTGAATTTTTTCTGTAGATATCCAGATATTTTCCCTTCTTTCACTTTTGTTTTTCACATTCTTGCACTTAAATTCTTCTGGTCTTTAACACAGTCTTCTGTTCTGCCCCTTCCTTGCTCTCCGTATCTCCTTGTTCATCAAGACTCCTTTTCAGGACAGTACACCATTTCTTTTATTTGACATTGCTTATCTGTTCATCTATTGTACCTAGATGCAATCTAATCATTCTTTATCCTTATTTCATTCTACATCTTCAGTGCTAAGCAACATTTTATGAATCTTTTTCCCAGAAGCACTTTGCATTTCTAGCTGCCATGCTCCCAAGCAGCTATTTTCCACTTATGCATTACAGGTATCAATATACACTTCAGTGTAATCTCCTGCTAGGTTTACATGTGATCTGCAGGTTTGGTCTCCCACAGTTAGCTTGTCATCCCTCGCTGTGGCTATCTTTTTGTCTTCAGACAGCATTCTGAGTTACTATTGCTTGGGTTTCTCCCCTGGCTTTTTGTTCCCTCCCTCATTAGCTCTGCTCCAACAACTTTCAGAGCTTAATCCTTTCTTTTGTCATAGCACTTATTACATCTGCTTCTTCTCTTCTATTAATAAAAAATGTTTCTACTCTTTTTTTCATTGTTCTCTCACAAAATCTTTTGTATTTCATGACTTGCAATTTTATAATGTTAATAATAGCAGATTCTGCAAAATGTGGTGATATTACATATTTTGATATTTTACAAACAATCTGAAGAGGATGATTTTAGAACTGTAAGCATAACCTGACATGCTTGTTTCCAGCTTATTATTTTCCAAGTTACAGAAGTACCATGTAATAAAATTTTGCTGACATGAATATGCAACCCTTTCCACTCCTCTGCTATTGTGCTGTATTAAATACTCTGTTACAGGAGAGAACAGATCTCATGATTTCATCTTTTCTACTAGAAAGAACAGAAGGATTCTGCTAATTCAACTTGTTACTTGAATGGATAATATACTACTGAGGGCATTTGTAGTTAAATACTGTGTAACTCACTTTAGTATAGGAAATAAGTTACAAATTCAACTCTACAATAGATATCTGTTTATATTCTCTCCCTCTCCCCTCCCCCCCCTTCCTTACTCCCATTTAATTATCTTCAGTGATTCTTCTCTAATACTTCTATATCATAAATACACAACGAGGCTGAAGTCATTAATACTTGTATATTTTCTGGAGATATTTGCAAAGAAATCATCTAGAAGGGCCAAGTGTATTAATTACTATAATAATATCAGACCTTAGGGAAACTCAAACAGTATAATTAAAACTATTTTCAAATATGCTTTCTGACAATTGCAATAACCTGACAAATGGTAGTTTGTTTCCGGGCCTAGCACACTATGTATTTCCAGTTTATTGTATAACGAAACTTAGAAGAATATGAGGAAGAAGTTACATAATTCATAATCTTTTTCATGCCTTAGTAATACCATAGCTGGTGCCACATTCTTCGTTATGTTACCATTGTGTCCTTTATGTCTTCCTGTAAAGTTAAGATTAGTCTTTGGATCCTGAAGATCCTCACATAAAAGACAGAGTGCCAGATTTGGACTAAATGGGAAAGACTAAGTCACATCACAAACACCAGCACGAGTGATCAAAATCAGTGCCTTGGGATTACTGATCCAAATTCCAGACTGGTGCAAAAAATATACTGATAGTATTGAGTTATGAGTGGTCTTCAGTGACTTCAGTGAACTGACGCAGGACAAGAAATTAATAGTTTGACAGTTCATGTGCACAATATAACTTTAATGAAGGTGGGTTTTTTTTTAATTTCTTTTGATTCAAATGATATCTTGTGGAGTTAAACATGCAATTTGAATTGCAGATAAAGCTCTCTGAAAACTTGCCAACCCCCAGTTATTCCTATTTCAAATGCAATTATCAAAAACAACACAAAAATCTGATGTGAATGACTGTCTTGAGTATAAAGCAGTCTCTCAAACTTTCTAAAAGACCTTTAACTTTCACCCTCAACTTCTGAAGGATGATGCTGGCTTCCTACCAGAGCCTTACTTTCCTGGACCAATCCAACTGTCATGCTCCCATTTAATCATTCTTCTACCACGTCTTAAAATATCAACTAGCATACAAATCTCTCTTGACTCATGCTTTCATTCTACTATCCCTTACCTACCAAGAAGCAGATCTCAGATGTATGTACCTGTGATAAAAGGGCCATAATTCAATGAGAGTAAGAAAATATAGTAAAATGACTGTTGTTTTTTTTTCTTTTCTTTTTCTCTCAGTGAAGGAGTGAGAAGAGGGGAAGTGTTATAATGCGTGAAACAGCAGAATTGTTACTGGTGTGGCTTTCATTTAGGGCAACTAAACTTGAAATTATTTAAAATGTAAAAAATATTTACAAGTAAAAACTTGTATCAAACAGGAAGATGAGCAAATCTTGAAGGCATTGTATGCTTTTATTTACTTTTTCATTAATCTTATATAGTAATCAAAAGTGAAATGAAAGAGCTTTACTCACAAAAAATTTTGGAACTGTTCCTATAAGGAGGACATGACTACAGAAATTTGAAACACAAAGTGTGATACAGGAGAATATTCTTGAAATAAATACATTAAAATGAACCACAGGTGAGAAACAATTTCAGAAAATGGAATAATACTGAGAAGAAGCTAAATAGCATTCATGGCGTATTTTCACATGATGGTACAGAAAAGAACTGTTTATTTTAAAGCTATTAAATGTGCTTTTCTTTTTTTTTTTTCAATGTTATTTTTCAAAGTAGATCTGACTTTTTAAAATAAAAGATGAAAAGTCTCATACAAATTATTTCCTATTAATACTTACTGCTAATTAGAACATATAAAATAAAGGCAAAAATTAGAACAATAAGTAATTCAGTTGCACGTAGTAGATCCAAAATATTACCTTTCATGAGTTTGCTACATAGACTTTTCTCATTAATACAATTTATTTTTGTGATCATAATCATGACTGTTCAGCATTGTTTACAAATATAAAGTAGAAGAATTTTAAATTTTTAAATTTTAATAATGGCATGTTAGTCTGTGCTTGCATATCAAAAGTTTTTTGCCAGTTTGTGGAGGAAAGAGAAAGGAGTATATCCTGAGACTTGTGTACGTAAAAAACAAACAAAACAAAACAAAACAAAACAAAAAACAAAAAAAACCATCACACTGAAGAAGCACTTGCCTGTATTTTTTGGTTTTCTTTTTCTATTGTTTTATTTTTTTAGCTCCTTGCAGATCATAGGTTACTGAACATTATTTGTTCTTATCTTTCTTTTACACAACAATACTTTGCTATTTCAGAGCAAGTATTATTTAGGAGCTAGCATCCATATTAGCTCAGCAGTTTGCTGCATGCTAGGATGGTCTAAACAGTGCATTTCAGATTCAATGAATTACTCCATATTCAACCACAAGGCCTCTGTATCTTTTAACAGAAAAATCTTTAACAGATTTAAGACAGAGTTTAGTGTGGCCTATATGAGACACTTGTGAAACAGAAATTGGCCAGGTTTTTAAGACAGCTCTCCAAACAGTATTTTATATAACAAATGTTCTCATTTTCCACCCTATTCTGGATGCTTACTAAAACAGTCATTAGTTCTTTGGAAAGCATTCAGAGCTTCCTTTTTTTTTTTTTTTTTTTTTTTTTTTTCAATATACTTGTGTCGATTTCTTAATTTTTTAATTCTGTGTTTGAGGTTCTGTTCTGTTAAATCAATGATTCATTGTATTTTAAAATCAATAATAAAGTAGCTAGGAATTTGCCTGTTATTGACCTCTGTATGAGATGCAAGTACTTTTAGGGCCTTACTGAAATAAGCATTTCTGTTCTAATACAGTTGAAACCTAAACATTTCTGAAAACTCATCACTGATTAAACAGGCACATAAGCACATCACCGATACTGGCAAAATTGTTCATATGATTGAACAACCGACTTATCAAAAGCAAATTTATCATCAACTTGTGAATTCTCAAAGAGGAAGCTTAGCTTTTATTTCTATTTGCTTTCCTATGCATGTTAAAATAAATGTGTAATGTAGCCCTAACTGTGAGAGGGAATAAATGGTTCTTCTATGTTGCTTGAATTTACAGGTGCTTTATTTCACAATATTGGGCAGTATTTAGTTGAAGGGATAGAAATGAGGTAAACAAGACATTTCAAAGACCATATGATAATATTTCTTCTGCTAATATCTGTATTTCCACTTAGAGGATAGGTAGAACTGGTGATTAGTTTTTTCCAACTTCTGATGACCTATTTAAACATGTTTTTCTGTCACGTGTCTGTGTGTGACATTTTATATTACATTGACATCAAAAACAAAAGAAAAGAAAACATAAATTGTTCTGGGGAATGAAAGGGAGAGATCTACTGCAATAAAAATGAACACGTCCTCTAATAAAAGAAAGTGAGTATGTAAGTATGAAGGCATGATAACAACATAGGGATAAGAATTCTACCACTACTAATGTTTACCTTTATTAATTGCATCTTAATTATACTGGTGGGATTATGGAAACTTAGATCTAATTTATATGGAATGAAACTGAAAAGCGTGAGTCTGGAGTTGACTATAAGATGATAAACATATTTGAAAAATCCAGCATCAGCTGAAAATTTCTTTGGGGTCTACTCAAGTGGAAATTAATGTGCTTGGATCTCTATTTAGTACCATGTGAAACTAAGCTGGCATTTGATGCTTAAGGTACCTCCGTGGTGCAAGTCACAGCTACGGATGCCGATGACCCTTCATATGGTAACAGTGCCAGAATCATTTACAGCATACTTCAAGGACAGCCGTATTTCTCTGTGGAACCAGAAACAGGTAAGGAAACTTGGTCGTTCATTTTGAAAATCACCTTGAAAAATTCAAAAGCTAACTGAAATGAAATAATGTATTTTGCTGTTTTCATCTTAATTTATAGTTCTTATTATAAATGCAAAATCTCACAGTTATAACTGCTAATGCCATGAACCATAAGTAAAGTTACAGTGGTACAATTGAAAGAGCTGCAACAGTTTGAGGATATAAGTGATAAAGGCAAGAAGGATTTGTGTACCAGAAAATGATGATTTTTTTTTTTAATGGTTCTAGTTAGTCTAATAATGTGTTCTTTCTACCCACAAACCTTGTTTTGTGCAAGTATCTTGAATCATCTTTAGTTTGAGAGGTAAACTTGAAAGGGAGCTGTGATGTAGAATGAAGGGGGATTTTTTTTTAACAAACACATTGTACTGAAGACTATTTATAAAGCTTATGAACATAAATTTGTACTTTAAAGCATGAAATAAATATTTTAGAAATACATTTTACAGACTAATACAAAAAAAAAAAAAAGGATGCAATAGATTTCTTCATGTCAAAAATAAAAGGATGATTAACAATTTTTGTTTGTTCTTTATTTAAGGCATCATCCGGACTGCTTTGCCAAATATGAACAGAGAGAACAGGGAGCAGTACCAAGTGGTTATCCAGGCAAAGGACATGGGAGGCCAGATGGGTGGATTATCAG
>PPHD01003691.1:19365-30723 GCA_002909625.1 Bambusicola thoracicus | reverse complement strand
AAATGGGGGTGAGGAGGGGTGGAGCATGGCTCCACCCCTTCCAGTCACTCAGGTGAAATTGCATTCACCTGTGCCCCTGCGGCTGACTCAATGCTTGCCTCAGGTGGTCAATCAGAGGTTCAGGCCATGATTCCACAGTTCCCATACAGTGGTGCTTTTTCATAGAGGTGAAGAACTTAAGCTAGGATCCTGTAGATGCTGTCTGGCTCTGTATTCTAGAAACGTAAATATTGTTCTCCAAAAAAACCCTTTTGGAATGAAGGCTTTGAAGAGGATCTGTGCGTAATATTTGGGTAAATATCACCCTGGTTACAGGAAAAGCAGTTAGAAACATATACAGCCCATAGTGGGAGACAGGGGTTGTACATGTGAAATAACTGACACATGAGGAAGGCAACATTTCAGCCGCCTTGTGATTTCTGCTGCATTTATTTCCATCATTCTTTCTTTGGAAGTAATGTAAGGGAATTTGTAGGCATTGTTATTGTTGTTGTTGAGTTCTTGTTTTAAGCCTTGAAACCCCCTGCTCTCCTCAGGGAGGTGCCTGCAGTTGGGGGACTTAGCTGCACATTTGCCTTTCCTGGAGGTAAGGCTTCCACAAAACAAAGCGGCAAAATAGTTGGGAGCTGCGTTAGTAGGTTGTCTTTTTTTAATACCCTAAAACATTTTGTCTGCCAAATCTGTCACTTATTGCATTTTCATAGAATCACATTTTTCCTTTTTCTGCATTCTGTTTTGATGTCTCTGCCTACATTGTTCTCATGGTTTTGTACTGTGTTGGTTTTTTTTTTTTTTTAACTGCCTATTTCTTTGTTCTGCAATGGATTCTGTTTCTTTTGTTTAGTGTTTTATACCGCTCTTCATCATTATGCTATCCAGAAGCATTTCAGCTCTAGAAAACAATTTGATTTTCTTCCTAAATCAATGAGAGCCTGTTGAAGTGCTCTGGTTTGGATTTTTACAAAAGAAAGATGACAAGTTATGTTAGGAGGATTTGAGGAGAGGGGCCTTCATGCAGCTCTGGAACACAGAGTGGCTGCAGACAGACTTAGGCTTACTTTTCAGAAAGCTTTTTCTGTGGTTTCCATTTTTCTCTGGTGAGACGTTGGTGTTTTCAGTCAGGTGATGCTTGTTGGCTTCTCTTGGGTGGGTGGCAGGAGATCTTCGTGGGAGTTCTGCAGGGTTCTGCGAGTCAAAGGCCTTGAGCTGCTTCCTGTTTGGTGTGGGAAGCTAACGCCTAACAAAAACACCAGTGCAGCCTGCCTTGCTGCAAAGCTTGATATGCTTCCTTTTGCTGCCTGTCCTCTGAAATCCTCAGACAGCTGCTCGTTTGAAAACTTCCTTAACTGAGAGAAGTCTCAAGTGACTTAATTAGGTGGTTGGCTTTTTGTTGGTGTTGTGGGAAAGTCTTTCTAAGGAAAACCTTATCTTAGCCTGAAGTTTGTTTGGGTTGGCTCTCACTGTCAGTTCTAATGCTTCTTTACCCTGTGGCTGAGTGTTTGCTTCAGTTCTCACCCTTTTGGGGAAGTCTTCATTTACTTTTTATTTATTTATTTATTTTTAAGAAATAAAGATGGGAGTTTTCCAGAGGCAGGTTTGAGATTTGTCTCATTTCTGACCTCATGCTGCTTTTATTTGACTAGCACTTTGTCTTCAGCTTTTATGTGCTTATTGCAAAGAGCCAAACCTTTGGCTGTCCTGTGCTTCAGTCTCAGCTCAGATCGTGGTTCTCATAGGTCTGTTTCTCAGCAGGTGTTATTAAAACGGCGGGAAGAATCAGGCAAAATATTTTGGCTGACCAAATAAGAACATGGATTGTCTTTCTTTAGCACCCCCAGCTGAGGTCTGCTGTGCAGGCAGCCTGAGGACTTGGAGGCTGTGCCTGTCTGTCCAGGCCAGGCACTTCAGGTGGTGTCAGAGTTCAGCTGCAGATTTCATTAAGGTGCCTTTCACCTTGGGTCTGGCGGAAGCCACAAGATGGTGCAGCTTGACAGAAAGGAAGCCTGCCCTGCCTACGCATGTTGAGTGACTTGAATCCACTTACAGAGTAGCTGTTGCTTCATTTGTGATTTGCATAACATCGTTCTGTGGGAGGAAAAAACAAGCAACTGATATTTAATCACTGTGCATCACTGTGTGATTCCCAATGTGTGCTAGGTAGTACTAAAACTATTGGTTAATTGTAAACAAAACTGCCTTCTTGAATCCTGCTTGTGGTGCCTAGCTCTGTGCAGAATTCTGTTCTGTCACAGCCTTAGCATCATGGAATAGTCATGACCTCTATGTCACGTTTCTCGTGAGGAGGTGCCAGACTGCTCAGCACACAGCCTAAAAGAATCTCTCATTCTGTGTTTGCAAACAGCAAGAGGCACCCTGAGAGCTTTAGGTCGCCCTGCATTTGGGGCTTGGGCTATGAGAGCAGTGCGCCTCTGCTGAGCACAGGGTGGTTGCCAAAGGGCAGGGTCAGATGTGCTCTGGAGGCTTTGGCAGAAGCAGTTCCAGAAGTTGTTGCCGCACCCATCTGTTGTTCCACCCTCTGCTTGAGGTTACTGTTCCCTGACAGGGCTGGCAGAAGGGTGGATGAGTGCTGCAGTGTAATCAGATGGCTCTGCATGCTTTGTTCCTGCCACACAGCTCTGAGGGCAGTCATTGTCAGCTGTGTGGTTTTAAGTCTTGAAGCTGCTAAAGAAATTCTCACTGAGCACAGCACCTTCTGATGGTGGAGCACTCCAAAGGGAGCATTACCTGTTTCCAGATCTGAGGTGAAGAATGCTCTTGAAGCACAGTTGCTGTCATTCAAGTGACAACAGAACAATTTGCTTCAGGCAAAGTCAGTAGAGTTGCTTGAGGCTGGGATTTAACATGCTTCCAGTGGTGCAATGCTGGGCTTGTTTCAGCTGGGACAGGGTGTGTTTTCTTCATGGTGTCTGCTATGATGCTGCCTGTGTCTTTGGGAGAAAAATAGTGTTTATAACGTGCCAACGTTTGAGTTGTTGGTGAGTGGTGCTGCACAAAGCCAGCGGAGGGCATTTCAACTTCTTATACTGTCCTACCAGCCAGGGGATGGCACAAGGAGCAGAGAGGGACACAACCAGCACTGCAGGGACACAACCAGCACTGTTGATGGACAGTCCATACCATATGGCATTACATGGAAAGCTAGAAAGGTGGGGGAGTTGGCTGGGGGGGCTTTGCAGCCAGTGGCCATGGCTGGGCTTCAGACTGTGTGTGGTGAGCAAATTGTGTTGTTTATCAGTTCTTCTGTAAATACAATTGTCATTACTGCTATTTCTTTCTTCATTTTCTTTCTTAGTTAATAGGTTTTATCTCAGCTCGTGAGTTCTGCTTTGGTGCTTTTTGTTTTTCCCCCCCAGTTCTCTCTGCCATTCCACTGGGAGGGAAGGGAGGGAATGAATGGCCACATGGTGCTGAGCTGCTGCTGGATTAAACCACAACAGACTGAAGGCAGCCCGAGCATTCATTGTGAGCATCCCTGCAGCTGCTTGGCAGATCAGCTGAAGGGGCCGATCTCACCAAACATCTCTTTCTGCTGGCTCAGCTACCTGCCTCTTTTCCCTGCTCTGCTAGCATCGGAGGAGAGTGAGGGTGTTACAGCTAGTGCAAGCAGTATTGGATGGAAATAATTGTGCTGTTACAAAGTAAGAGCAGAAATAAAGATCTTACGGTATCCTCAGCTCGTAGGAAAGTTCCCAAAGAGAGGATCTCCAGATAGAGATCCTTCCTCCTGGAGAGTCAGCCCTTAAATGGGGTCGAGGAGGGGTGAGATTGCATTCACCTGTGCCCCTGCGGCTGACTCAGTGCTCGCCTCAGGTGGTCAATCAGAGGTTCAGGCCGTGATTCAACAGTTCCCATACAGAGGGGCTGGCACGGAGACACTGAGAGGGAGCATCAGGCACTGTGTGATCCTGCAGTGACAGTGAGGAGGGAGTGAGCTGCTTTCTTAGAGTGCAGATTGTTGATTTGAATTACTCTTTTTCTTGCTTTGTGTTGTATCATTTGAATTCAGGAAGATTGCTGTTGCTGATCTGAGCGTGCCAGAGCGGTGTTGGTGTGAAGGAGCTGGGCCTGGGTTATGTCAGTTCTGTGATGCTGAGTGCTCTTAGGTCATGCAGAAGGCATAGGGATGATAGGTAAATTCAGTATTGGTGTGGGACAGTTATTTTCCAATGGAACTGAAGAAGATACCAGGCAGCATCTTGCCTGTAAGCCGTGAGTGGGAGTGTTTAAAGAGAGCAGGAAGGATCCTGGTTGCTCCTTGTGGTTCTTCTCTGTGCTTATTTGTTGGAAACGCTTAAGACAGTTTATGTTTCAAAGTCCTTTGGAAATATTTTTGGAGAAACTTACATAACTTGTGCAAGCGTTGCGGAGTGCAGCAGGCACCATGCAGTAACTGAGGGTTCTCACCAAATGTTCAGGCACAGTCTCTGTGGGTGCATGCAGTCATTGAAATCGCTGCTGTGTACCTGGTACTTATGTGATCCTGGGCTGTGAGCAGGACTTCTTCACCCCTGTGTTCATTAAGCTTCCTCTGGAGTTCAGCTTACATGCAGCAGCACTGATTTGTGAGCATTAGGGCATCAGTGGTTTCATAGAACACTTTCAGGTATGCGTTTCCCATTTTGATTTCTGTAATTCCCATGAAACTGTACTTAAGAATTCTCTTTAATTGAATTAGTCTGTAAAAGGCAAGTGTTTGGGGGGAGGATGTTATAGGAAAGACAAGTTGATGCTACTAATTTTCAGCATCATTTAAATTATTCTGTTATAGACTATTGACTAGTTTTATGTTGTAAAGTGTCTTCAGGTGGTAACAGGCATCACTCAGCACACGTGTACTTGAATGAAAGTGATTCCGAGCTCTTTTCAAATAGCCTGTATCAAAATGCCTTAATCACTGCTAATGTATTCGGTATAAATACCTACATATTCTGTTTTCACTTCCTACAAATAACAAGCTCCTTTGGCAACACCAGTGACCACTTGGGAGATCTCTTTCTGCTGTCTTCTTCTTGGGGTTCTGTGGCAGCTCAGTTGGAACCAGGTCTGGGAGCAGACTGGATTTTCAGTTTCTGCAGTTTCCAGCTGTTGTTATTCCTTCAAGGCCAGTTCCCTGCTCTCTCTCACATGTCGCACTCACTGTAAACGTGGATTGAGCTGTCTGTGAGCCAGAGACGAGACTCAACAGCTGTGAGCAGGGTGGTGCCAGCCATAGGAAGCTGTGCTGTTTGCACACGTGGGTCAGCCCCAAAGCAGGGAAAATGTAGGAGGAAAGTGCAAGTCTCCTATGAGACACTGTAGCAACAAACAGCGCTTGTGAGTGAGCAGCGAGCTCAGTGCTTTGCTGGGGAAGACCTGTCTCTTTAATGAAAAGTGGACAAATGGGGGAAAAAATTGAGCTTGTACAATTGCTGTTGTTTGGTGTGGCTTGTGGTTTTCCTGTGGAATACAGAAGCTGATTTAGTAGTAGGCCTTCATCAACAAGGTTGCCATAAGAAAAGAAATAGTATGCATGAGATGCAAAGATGAAAGCATGGTGCTGCAGCAGTTGCTTGGTGCACCACATGGGAGGAGAGTCCCCCTGTGAGCCATGCAGCTGCAGGTCAGCTCCCTGTTTCCTGCGCTGACCCCCATTTGCTGCCAGGTTTCCTTGCAGCATTTGAGCTGACCCAGCTTGGGTCAGGGAGAATTAAGGAACGCTGACTCTGACAGGAGGTGCGGGAGCAGTGGGGATCACCTGGGAAGGCAGTAAATCCCTTCTTGGACGTGCGACCTTCAGGAGAAGGCTCCTTCCCTCTGACATGGGGTGGCCCAGCGTTGAGAGCCCTTCGGAGTAAGGATGTGAGGGAGAGGGCACTGGGACCTCTGTTCCTTGTTGCCCCTTGCTTTCCTCTAATACATTGGGTGTCTGTAAGCCACCCAGTTGCCTGCTTGGGTTTGATTGCTGAGCTTAAACACATCACTCAAGTATTTTGTTTGTGACAAAAGTGATATACAAGGTGAAGGATCAAGACTTACAGGCCTCCCTAAGTTGTGCACTGAATAGTGTCCTCGGCAAAAGTGGGAAGTAAATTGCCTTATTATGAAACAAGGGTTTACTGGGGCTTAAAACAAGTTGTGGTAGCAGTTCAGGAAGTCAATAGACATAACAGCATTGAACTGTTTTGCTGGAGCTCACAAAGTCAGCAGAGAGCAGATGGCTTGAAGCCCTTTGATGTGCAGATGGGTTTATTGCAGGATACGGAAGTGCATATTTGGGTGTCCAAGCACAGGCTTCATTCCTGACCTGGCAGCTCTGTTACAGACCTGGTAACTCATGTGTTTTAAGCCTAATGCGCTGAAATTCTCAGCCGCTTTGAATTAAGTTATGTTCATGCAGCTTTGCTGTGCAAGTGCCGTTTTTCAATATGTGTTCGAATGGCCTTGTTTGGGAAATATTCTACCCTAAACAAGAAAGTCAGGCTTGTTCCAAAATAAGAGACTCTGTGCTGGTAGTGTCACATAGGGAGATAAATCAGAAGATGTTTTAGATGCCTGCTAAGAGGAATGCATGACTTAGAGCAGCAAGTCACCTAACAAAACCTCATTAAAAAGATCTTTTGTAGTCTATGCAGAAGTTCAAATGTAAAATCTATTGTGCAAATGTACAAATTCAATTAATAGAGGCAGTAGTTGTGGAGGAAAAGAAAACTTGCTCAGTTGAAAATATCTGTTGCCAAGGTGTTTGTAGACTTGGTAGTAACTTACTGCTTGGATTACATAAAACTTGCATATCTTTTAGTTTAGAAAAAGATATTGCCTGCGTTTAGGTTTGTAATACTCAAGGCTTTATTTCTCACACTGTTACAGCTGTATTAAACTCTCTCTGAGAAGGAAATGATAATCTTTTACTTTTGTCTACAGCTTCAGAAGAATTTAAGGTTTTTCAAATTTACATGACAAATTTACTTTTTGTGTGCATTCATATGCACAATCAGAACTACTGGCTTGGAAGGTATTTGCAGAGAAGTGCCATTATGAATGTTTTCAATGTAGAAAGATGTATATACAACATTCATAAAGCAAAGCAAAGAAAGGTGATGTCCCTTAAAGCAGAACAGATAACTTAAGATTTCAGTGACTTATGCTATTCTTTTGACAAATGCAACATCAGTTATTCCTTAGATGTTGATTCAACAGAATACAGTTCAATCCCTGGTGAAGATGGGAACTGTCTGAGAAATGAATATATTTGGTGGTTTTTTTTGTCTTAAACAGGACACCTTGATTGTTTGGTCAGAAGCAGAGAACTATGACTTAGCACTGAGTTTTCAAGAAAAAGCTGGCTGTGATGAAATCTGGGAAAAAATCTGCCAGGTACACTTAAATATTCCTATTGTTTCTTGCAGATGTTTTAGTGTCTTGTGTTCTCATGTATTTGTGTTGTACTTTTAAAACCTATCTGTAAAATAAGTGTGTCTTTGTCATTGCTTTCTGTGCCTTTTCTGTGTGAAATTTCAAGTTGCCACTATTTAGAACAAAGTCAGTTGGCCTTCCTGCTCTTAAGATCAACAAGAGAAACCCAGGTTTTGACTTTTTTTTTAAGGTTAAAAACTAGAAAACCTGGAGTGCCGAAATTTAACTGTCCTGTTGGGAGCTAGCTAGTTGTCATCAGTTGTAGTCCGTTTGGGGCTAGTTCTCTCTCAGTGAGAGGCACTGCTGACATTACTGTCTGAGCTGAAATTGTCAGTCATTTTTCCATCAAGGCCTAAGTCTTACTTACTCACCATGTCTTAGGGATATTTCAGTCTGCACTGTGTTACTAGGTAACAGAGTTCAGATCTCACACTTTCAATTCTACTAATAACAGATCAGTGGAGTTCCAGCTGTGTGTACTTCACAGACGAAACTCAGACTTTTGTGTCAGAATTGATCCTAATTGTCTCAGATTCTGCAAAACATAAAGCTGTAACTAAAGAAACGTAGAACTCAGATTTCTGAGCAGTTTCCTTTGAACAAAATAGCTGATTAAGATGCTTTCTTTTATTCCAAAACATGCTGAGTTTGAATCTTCTCAGTCTTGAAATGCTGAAAGGAACTGATGCTAGTAGCTGCAGATATGTCTAATACATAGGCCGGGTTTTCGGTTAGTCCTGTGTGGGGCTGATTTGATAATCAGTCTGAGAGGAACGTCTTCATGTAGTTTGATGGTGCCAGCTATTAACCTTAGCTCTTTCATTGGATTTCAAAACTCTTAGTACTTTGAGACTCCTCTTTGGGAGGTGATCTTTTGTAGGAGAGGTCTGATAGGAGTTTATGAATCTTAGGATCAGTAAAGGAAATAAAAAGTATAGGGAGTATGAGTAGCCTCGGGGGAAGGGAGGAGCATACTCATCAGAACGAGAGTACGATGTAGGAGTCAGTTGCATCCCTCTTTCCCTGTTCAGTTTGGGCATCCATTATGCCTTTATGCCTTTATTCTTGGTCTTTTTGTTATGGTTCACATCATGTCAGCATAGCTGTGGGCTTTATACCCTAGTCTTCCCTTCTGTCTCAGATACTGAAAGAAGGCTTTGTTACGCCCTTCTTTACTTTCTCTATTTTGTTTTTATCTTCAAGGTGCTTCAGATTTCTTTATTGCACAGATGTGGTTAGGTTTTGGTGGGTTCATTTGCTTGATTTTTGACAAATATCTTCTGGAGATAATGGTAGTGACTTCTGTAGAATTCACAGGCAGCAAACTTAACTATTTCTCTTCACGGCTAGAAACTTTCCAGGCAACTGAAGGTATGAAAGGATTTATGTACATGTCATCTACTTGATTACTGTTACGTATGTATTGGGGTGAGACAGTTAACTGTGTGCACTGTTTTTAGGTTCAGGGTAAGGATCCTTCAGTGGAAGTTACACAGGACCTTATAGAGTCTGAAGAGGAGCACATAGAAGAAATGCCCGAAACTAGTCCTTTGATCGACCTTCCTTCTTGTGAACTCAACAAACTTGAAGAGATTGCTGACCTTGTTACCTCTGTTCTCTCCTCACCCATCCGTAGAGAAAAGCTAGCACTGGCCTTGGAGAATGAAGGCTATATTAAAAAACTATTGCAGCTTTTCCAAGTCTGCGAGAATTTAGAGAACACAGAAGGCTTGCATCATTTGTATGAAATTATTAGAGGAATTTTGTTCCTCAATAAAGCAACTCTGTTTGAGGTGATGTTTTCGGATGAGTGTATTATGGATGTTGTTGGATGCCTTGAGTATGACCCTTCTTTGGCTCAGCCAAAACGGCACAGGGAGTTCTTGACCAAAACAGCAAAATTTAAGGAGGTTATTCCTATAACAGACTCTGAACTCAGGCAAAAAATCCATCAGACTTACAGGGTACAGTACATTCAGGACATCATCTTGCCAACACCATCGGTTTTTGAAGAGAATTTTCTTTCTACCCTCACTTCCTTTATTTTCTTCAACAAAGTTGAGATTGTCAGTATGTTGCAGGTAAGTGATTTTTAATATGGTATAGATTCTGGATGTGTAGGTGCATCTGGTTGCAGTTTGGAAGCTGATTATGGCTCTTTAACACCATGTGAAGTAATTGTGCATGCTCTCATTTGCATAGTATTTGGAATGGTTTCCCCTGATTTCTGATACCTTAATTTTATTTTTGGTTTTTAAAAACATCAGTCTTCAGATTTAGAGACTCTTAATATGTTGTAAATAATTTACTGTGTTGATTTGTGATGCTCTTGTTGTAATATGAAGTAGTTAATTCACTGGTTTTCTCTTCCTGCTGATATCCCACAGTAATAATGCATAACCAAAATATTACAATGCCAAGGCCCAGAAAAATATCCTGAAGACTTCGCAGTCAGAAACAGACTTAAAAGCAGCTGATTGTCACAGACAAATTGGACTGTGGAAAGAGCCCTAGGTGTGAAGTGCTCTGCATGCATGTAGTGATGTTTTGGGTGTTTTCAGTTCATATTTTGTTGTGCAAACTAATGGCTACCAGAGTGGTTCGGTTCTGTTTGTGGTCCATGTAATTAGAAAAATGAGACATTTATGTGGAGCAGAATTTTACAGACACGTCAGTTTTCTTTTTAAGAA
Organism: Bambusicola thoracicus; assembly: GCA_002909625.1. Taxonomy (NCBI): domain Eukaryota; kingdom Metazoa; phylum Chordata; class Aves; order Galliformes; family Phasianidae; genus Bambusicola; species Bambusicola thoracicus. Next base: position 20,620 of record PPHD01003691.1, on the reverse strand, counting down.
GAGTATTAAGGTTGTAGAAAGAAGTAGGCATTGGAGAAGTGACATGGCCATGAGGAGTGTTTCTAAAGGCTGCAATAGAAGACTGAAGAGACAAAAACCAAAAACCTAGAACTACTCAAACACAATGGAACAACAAAAGACAATTACGTGGATAAGCTTTGGGGCTTCTTTGTACTTAGGTTGAATAGCAAAAAGAAGCAAAGTAGGTCTCTCTTGCAAAAAGAGTAACTTGGCTAAGTAAATCTTTCCCACTTTATTATTTTGCATTTCCTAAATCTAAAGATACATCCAGTATCATTTTCCTAGAGCCACAGTCCTACTTCCCTTTAGAGAGATACTGAAAAAAGAAAAGGTTTTCATGTTCCATTTAAGTTTTACCGCACTGAACATTTAATTGTACCCTAGCAGAAAGCTCTCACTTCCTGGCTCTTCTCTGTGGTACTCTTCAAAGGAAGCTCTGGTGGCAGTTCTGTGCTCCTCTGTCACTGCCATCTCGGCCATGGTTGGGACAGGTAGATGGCACACCGATTTATCTAGTGTTAGGACTGTAATTGAGGTACGCACATTGATCTGCAAGTGGTACCGATACCTACATCAGTTAACCTGCCTCGAGGGTTACACAAAAACACAGACGGAGAGGTTTCTGGCTACCATTGCTCAGGGAAGTTGTGTGGTGCTACTAATAGGAGGCTCAGGACTTTTCCCACTTTCCTGGTGTAAATCAGCTTCTTTGTGTGGCAAAAGAATCCTAAAGCTCCTCTGTGTTTGGTGTAGAAATTAGAAATCTTACAGCCATAGGCACAGCGGTGTTTCCTTAGGGAACACAGCCTATAGGAGTAACAGGTTGTGCAGCAGCAGGGCTTGGTGATGCGGTGCTGCTGCAGGGGCAGGGCAGACACGTGGGAAGCAGAGCGAGCATAGAAAGCGAGCCTGGAGCTGTGCTGTGCTCTAGGACATGAGGACTACAGCTGCAGCAGCTTTACACAATCTTCTTGTTGTGATACGATTTTTTTAACAGGCTTAATTTAGCTGTTAAAGCCAGCAACGCTTAAAATAAACCAGTAAGTCTGTGCAGGTCATCTTCCATCTGATGCTGATTCAGGTATCGCTTGTAGTAAAGCATAGTTTTACCATTGGCTTTAAGATTTATATTATGTTTGGAGAGTAATAGACAGTTCGATTTGAAAGAACACCAGCACTCTTCCACATGAAGGACCATGGGGAAGATCCTCATACAGAGAGTGGGGGGGGGGGG
>PPHD01003691.1:0-19335 GCA_002909625.1 Bambusicola thoracicus | reverse complement strand
CTCATCCTGGTGTTCTATGCCTTGGCCATTAGGCAGTAGTGTGAGCAGAACATCTGGCAAGAAACGAGTTGTCTCATGTGCACTTGAGAAGTATCCCTTGATCATAGATCATCTTGGTGTGAAAATAATCAGAGAAGTTTTCCAGATAGGTGAAAAATGAACTCGGTACAAGAGTAGGGGAGCTTGGCTTGCTGAGAAGGTTGATGGGATCATGGCTGTGGTGTGGTTACCACAGCATTGGTGCACTGAGAAAATGTTTGAAACAGGAGTTATGTGATCTGATGGTAACGATGTGGCACTTACAGCTTGAGTGTAGCATGGCACGCTGCCCCGGCAGCTTCTGCTGCAGTGCTGTGCAGATATCCTCCTTGGTGGGCTACCCATGCAGCACAGGGAGGGAGCTTGGAGCATAAAGTGGCCACTTCTGGCACTGTGCTGCCTGTTGGCAGCAGGACGTCACACAGCGAGCCTGTGGTGTGGTGAAGCACAGTGAGCCGTGTGCTGGAGGAGAGCAGGGAGAGGGTCTGCTGAGACCTACTGTTGGGAGGCAGGTCTGATCATGCCACCCGTCCTCAGCTTCATGTGTGGTGCTGCTGCGCAGCATTAGGACTGAAAGTGACTGGACTGGAAGTGATGCTTGTGAACTTGCACTCTTGCATTTCCCTTCTTAGTGATAAAATGTATACATTTATTGACCAGATCTACTAGTGCATGCCTTTTCCTTTCTAAGAAGTGAGCAAGTAGTTAAGTTTGACTATATAGTGTCAGTCTGTCAGGGTCAGTTCTATGTGTAAGCTGTATTGTGTGAGTTGTTTTCCTTTTGTGTTACGCAGGAGGATGAAAAATTTTTGTCTGAAGTTTTTGCACAACTAACAGATGAAGCTACAGATGATGACAAACGATGTGAATTGGTAAGTCCGTGTGCCTGGGACTTCTGGGAGTACTTTGATCTTCAGGCACAAAGCAGGGACATTAGAGCTGTTCTGCAGTTCTGCCACCAATCAGATATTTCTATAACCCTAGAGAGAACCATCTCTAATGTAGCATTGTCTTTGGTTTTGTACTCACTAGAAGAACATTTCTTATGAGGTGAAAAATCTGATTTATTTGTTCTCAGTAACTGTTTTACTATTGAGAAAATGCCAGTGCTAAGCTCAAGTCCTAAGCTTGGAGGTGCACCTCCTTCACTGCTTGGTGACAAGCTGTATGTGATGCTGTCAGGATCCAGGAATGGGACTCGAGGATCCCTGTGGGTCCCTTCCATCTTGACATATCCTAGGAGTGATCCTAAGTGCTCTTCAATGTGCTCTCTCCCTTAGGCTTACCATACAGTTACTGCTTTTTCTCATTGTATTTTGCTTGGTCAATTAGATGTTTCAGCCCTGGGGCTGAGGGTTAACAGTAGTCTCTTAATATGTGTATTACAAGCATAGAATCATAGAATGGCCTGGGTTGAAAAGGACCACAGTGCTCATCTACTGTTAACCCCCTGCTATGTGCAGGGCCGCCAACCACCAGACCAGGCTGCTCAGAGCCACATCCAGCCTGGCCTTGAATGCCTCCAGGGATGGGGCATCCACAGCCTCCTTGGGCAACCTGTTTATCTCTTACTCTTACTCAGCTTAAATTGCCTTACTAAAATCTAGAGTGAATGTTTTCTGCAAGGGAGAATGTGTTCTTTTAATGGAAGTCAAACTGCACAAGTGCAAATCCTTCCTATGCTAAATGTGATAAAATAGCTACGGGATGACTGTACTACTTCGAGGTAAATATCAGCCTCTTAACAGATTTTGTTGTTAACTGCTTTGGCTTTCCTTTTATCCTTAATGTTGCCTAACTGATGCTGAACATTGGAGGAGAGGAGCAGAGCGGTCCCTTTACCAGGCAGGCCTACAGCAGCCAGTGCACAAACTGACACAAATCATAACCATTTCATACTTGGAGAGTTTCCTGAATCAAATGCTCATTTTTTTCCCTGTGTTCCAGGTTAACTTCTTCAAGGAGTTCTGTGCGTTTTCTCAGACGTTACAACCTCAGAACAGAGATGCATTTTTCAAAACTTTGGCAAAGCTGGGAATCCTTCCAGCTCTTGAAATTGTGATGGTAAGTGAAAATTCAGAACTGCTTCTAATAAGAGGGGGGGAAAAGTGTGACCATTTAAGCAGATCTGCCCCATACCTTTCTGTAAGTTTCATTGGATGGCTTTCTTCTTCTGAAAGTAACATTCGGAGTCCAGAGGATGTCCAAGCGGCCCAACTTCATTGCAATGACTGTTTGGACGTTGTGCGATGATGCAGTCCTCTTGACAGCAGGAGTCAGATTCAGAAAGTATTCTTCCATGTTGCAGCTCAATGATGTTGTTGTTGTTGGAACAGTACCAAAGAAGTATTTTTAGATAATCTTGACCTCTTATCTGTTCCTATCCTATCCTAATCCTGCCTTTTCAGTGGTATAAAGCAGATTAATCCATCTTAATCAGCAGTGTGAAAACATGCTTTTTCACTCCTTTGTTTGAAGCATCTGTTGCTGCTTGATGTTACAACTTATGTGTCATTGCTGTTGTTGGAAACTGTATGCTGTTTGTTTTTTTTAATATTGGAGAAACAACCTATGGTGTTATCAAAAGACATCGACTGTTATGTAAAAGCGGTATAAATGTGAAGTGATTGGTCAAATTCTAATCTCACGGTTCTTTTCCACGTGTAGACTGCTACAAGTATTTCCCATCCTGTTAATTTTTTAAGCTTAGAAATTGTACACTTGCTTGTTGTCTGAGTGAGATACAAATTAATTTGTACTAAAATATGTAGTTGGTTCTTTTCTACAGAACTCGCATAGCAGAGTACTAGCATCTTCAGTGCCATAGGCACTAATACCATAAAACGTTTCTTGCCTAAACTAGAAATATCAAATCAACAGAAATCCCTGTGATCTTCTAAGGGATGGAAATGATGAGGAAAAAAGTCACCGTTCTTTCTCCTGTCACTGTTCTGCTGCTGTATAAATCCTTGTTATAACATGTTCTTAAAGCTTGTAATGCCCTGATAAATTGATCTCGTTTTTACTAGGGAATGGACGATTTGCAAGTTAGATCTGCTGCTACAGATATATTTTCTTATCTGGTAGAATTTAGTCCGTCCATGGTCCGAGAATTTGTAATGCAAGAGGCCCAGCAGAGTGATGATGTAAGTAAACGTGTTGTAAAGTTTGTTGAATGCATTAAACATATTAGTTTTAAAACAAAGCAAACAAAGAAACCAAAAGCCTCCCTGGCACTTGGGATGCAGTTTGTCCAGAAATGTAGATGGCAGAAACACAGAGAAAATTAGATGTCAGATACAAACATTTCTGAGCATGGTGGTACCCATATGTTCATAGCAATGAGTTCATAACTCCTTCCAACAGTGATTTTAGTTGAGCTGGGTTTTGCATGACAAAAACTCCAGTGTTTAAGTGCAGCTCTTTCCATTTTCACATTTTGCTTCATTATTGGACGGAAAAACGAGAACACCCTGATGCGGAAGCTGTGCAAGTCATTGGGCTACTGAAGCTGTGCCTCATTTTTAGCTTTTGTTTTTTCAGGACATCCTCCTCATCAATGTGGTCATTGAGCAGATGATCTGCGACACTGATCCTGAACTCGGCGGAGCTGTTCAGCTGATGGGACTCCTGCGCACTTTGATAGATCCAGAGAACATGTTGGCCACAGCTAATGTAAGAAAATACAAAGGGGTAAAGACACTTTGCCATCTCCGCAGAAATAAAGAACTGTTTCTTGTATTGTTGTTCTCCTCAGAGGATTTTAAAAAAAGAAGAATAATTGTTACAGTGTCAATTTTAACAAGCTATAAAAAACTGAAACTTCCTTTCATAACATGTGGATGTGGCACTGCCCAAGTGTTTGTTAACATGAGCAGTTGAAGACTTCAGTGAAATAACACTAGTTAACCCCTGGTAGCTCAACTGTGGATGCATGGAGAAGAGAGTCCAGTAGGGTCTGTTTTGTACCAAGTTGCTGTTTTAAAACCTATGGCGCAATGCAGCTGCTACTAGCACCATGCCAGAGTATTTACTTATGTTGTTCTGCAGTGCCAAACTGTATGTGTGTTTCCAGAGGTCAAACAAAGCAAGAATGGAAGATTTGTGGACTTTTGCTTTAGAACTTTTGATTGTTTCTTCCTTTGGCTGTTACCATTCTGAAGGCAAACTTTCTCAAGAGCAGATTGCTACATGTGACACAGCCGTCTGCTGTTTGGACCACATACGGTCTAATTGTGTTTTAAAGCATAAGCTATTCCTGATTTTCCTAAAATGTCTGTCAAGTTCAAATATATTTGTGATTTCATAGCATCACAGAATGGCCTGGGTTGAAAAGGACCACAATGATCATCTAGTTTCAGCCCCCTGCTTTGTGCAGGGCCGCCAACCACCAGACCAGGCTGCCCAGAGCCACATCCAGCCTGGGCTTGAATGCCTCCAGGGATGGGGCATCCACAGCCTCCTTGGGCAACCTGTTCCAGTGCACCACTACCTTCTGAGTGAAAAACTTCCTCCTAAATTTAATGCATATATAATGTGTGTTGTCCTTAAGAAGGCACACTGTCTGTTGGTGGGGATGCACAATATAGAATGTAAGGAAATAGACAAGGTGATGCTTGTTTTGGTGTGATGTGTTGCAGGTGATTATGGACAAAATTAATGCCTTTAAGAGTGATTTAAGCAAACTCTGTGAAGCAGTTAGAGTATGGTCTGTCTTTTCAGTGTCTGTTTGCATCAACCATGTTTTTTTCTATTGGTATTTAAGTTGGTTTGATGTCTCATATCACTTTCCCAAAATAAAGAAATACATCTTGAGAGAGGCTAACATTGCAGGTCCAAACAAAAAGATGCAGGCAGACCAGAGAGAGCTGGGTACAGTTCTCTGTAGGATACCTCCACTGCCACTACTTTTTAGTTAAGAGTATATATGCAGTTGCCAATATTTAATAAAGTTTTGTTTGTTTTAGAAAACAGAAAAAAGTGAATTTCTCAACTTCTTCTACAACCATTGTATGCACGTTCTTACTGCTCCACTTCTGGCTAATACATCAGAAGATAAATGTGAAAAAGGTAATGTTACTTTTGGTTTTAAAATCTTGTATTTTGAGCTTAGTAAATACCAGCAATAAGCCCGTGATGCAAGGTGAGAATATATGTCCCAGAAACTACTGGGCCTCTGTGAGCACAGAGCATTCATAGCCCGTGTTGCAGCACTGCATGGTGATGTGCAGGTCTGTGCTCTCAGACACCTGCTCACGTGTGCCACAAGTCGTGTGCCAATTCTACCCAGGCAGTAAAAGAGGATGCTTGCCATAAAGATGTGCCTGTAGTTCATGGGAGGCTCTCTGAAAAGCAGATGCAGAAATGCTGTGATGTTGATAGGAAGTTACTGTCAGCTCAGGCGATTGACTGAAGCCTGGATTAGGCAACAGTGGAGAAATGCTGAAAGAAAGCTCTGCCAAGAGATAGTTGGGAGCTCCTTTTTCTTTAACTTGGTAATGGTGAATGAATTGGCACTTAATTATGTGATTAGCACTCACATTAGTTGAATGCTTTACGAAGACATTTAATGTCATGACAGCCTCTGAGGCAGGCTTTTTTTTAAGTACTTTTTCAGGGGATGAAAGGGATGGTTTTGCAAATATGTATTGAAGTGTTTGATTTGGTCATACGCATCTTCTCATGGTTAAGTGAAAAAAGCCAAATGTGTGTTGAATGAGAACAGAAATAGAGTATCTGAAGTATTCATTTGGAGGTATTATTGGAAGAAAATAGAATTAGCTGTGTAGGAATAATATTCCTCAGTGTTAGATGATGTATTTTCACCTAGCTGCATTTGGAATTTTGTAGCATCAATGGACTGAGATGTCAGCTGGCATGTGTTCTGGCTGTATGATTGCTTCCCTGTACCTTTTGCGTATTTGCAGTGCTTTGAAAACGTTTCCTTACATTTGCTTTTATTTTCTATTTATCAGATGCAGTAGTTGGGTCCACTAAGAGTAATACAGTTTGTCCTGGTAAGTTTTAACTGACTGAGTTTTGAACTTGTTCTGCATCATGCATATCTTCATTTAAAGAAGAAAGTTCATATTGTTGCTTAAATACTTACTATTAGAGGAGATGCAGGTGCTGGGTTTCATTTGATATAGCAAGAAGCTGGAAGAACATTTTCATCTACTTCTGAGTAGCTGTATTTTGTTTCTTTTTCCCTCTCCAGTCTCTCTTGCTTCTGAAAGATCCTCCTCTTTAGTGTCTGTTTACATCTACATTTTTCTTGCAGATAATTATCAAACGGCACAACTGCTTGCCTTAATCCTGGAGCTGCTTACTTTCTGTGTGGAGCACCATACGTATCACATCAAGAACTACATTATGAACAAAGATCTGCTGAGAAGAGTGCTGGTCTTGATGAATTCAAAACACACTTTTCTGGCCTTGTGTGAGTATGGAGCTGCCACAGTTTCCTTCCTCAGGATGTTTTTTGTACTGCATGGGATGTGTTGTAAATAAAAGGGTACGCCTAAGTTCAAAACTGGGGTAAATCTGTTTTTGCAGGCTCGCTCTTCAGTAAGTCTAAAAAAAAGTGGCAGGTATCTGTTACTGGAGGTAAATGTGGCTTGTGGTGGAAGGAGAATGATTGCAGCTGGTGATGTGGTGGTAGGGATCTGTTGTGATCATCTGTATTAAGTGGAAGTCGTGTCTTTTCTAAGTAACTTCCTAAATCTGGCACCGCATGTGGGGAGCAAATGGACTGGATGGAACGTGGTTCTGGAAGGTGCACACGGAAGCATGGGAATTTAATTTCACACTTGCTAAGGTTTGTTCCTGCACTACTTCAAAAAGAACATGATGGATCCTGATTGCATTCAGATACAGAGGAAAGTCAGAGAATGGAGGAGGAGACCAAGTTAACTGTCTGCAGATGTTTCTCCCGAATTTGTCTTTTCAGTTCTTGCCAAGAGGGACAGATTGGAGGCTGGATGTGTAGTTATTCTTTCTTTTCTTTCTTCATGTAGGTGCTCTTCGCTTTATGAGGAGGATAATTGGCCTAAAAGATGAATTTTATAACCGTTATATCACCAAGGGAAATCTCTTTGAGCCAGTTATAAATGCTCTGTTGGATAATGGAACTAGATACAATCTGCTCAACTCTGCTGTGATTGAACTGTTTGAATTCATCAGAGTGGTACGTAGTTAAGCAGCTTCTCCAGCTCTTGTATATATGGATGCACACAGGTCACCCCAGGTAGAGCAACAAAATGCATGTATTTCACAGGAAACAATGTATCAGTACTTAAAGTCACAAATTAAAATCCCGGAGAGGTATTAAAAATAGAAGAGGGCCAGTAAGCTGCTTCATGCTTGTTTTACTTGATCATTCTCTGAAGGTATATGTAGAAGCCTTATGTCTGTGTAGAAGACAGCATCCTGGAGACAAAATTCTTTTAAGTGGCTGAGTTGTTTGAGACCAGACTTGAAAGTGAGGAAAATGAGACCGATTTGACTGTAATTTGGAAAGATCATTGTCCTTCAAGATCATGCTTTCTGAGATGGTGTCAGCTCTGAAACAGTGGCTCTTCTACTGGCACACGGACAGGACAGACAGGACGAGCAGGGGCAGCCGGTTGTTGTACTGTGGGCTAGGAAACAAAGACTTACAACAGGTCTCGAGCTATGTGCTGCGAGCATGCTGGTGTGGGAGTCTTCTTAGGAGTCTTTATCGTCTGTGAAAATGAAGGCACTTCTTACACGTAGGGTATTGTAGTTGCTCTCATTTCCAAACAAAGGGAAGACGTTATGTTTTCAGATGTTTTTTGCCCTTGTGGTCTGAGTGTTAAGGCTTATACAACACAATTAGACTTATGGTTGGGCAAATGAACAAAAGGTGCCATGTTCCATGTGTGCTGATGCAGCTGTTCAGAACTATAAAGAGAAGTAAAACTTAAGGGGAGAGCAGGGCCTAATGAAAGTTTGTTTTCCTCAATTAACCCTAGTCTGGGATAGTGAATATCATGGTTTAATCTAAATATAACAAATAGGATTGGTAAAATACAGAGCGTTGTCCATTAATCTGAGAAATAATATGAAAAACAGCAATTGATTTTTACACTTTTTACAATAATCATTGTCACAGGATGGGTTGGGTTGGAAGAGAGCTTGGAGTGTTGTTCCCCCGCTCCCCAGCCCCCCAGCACGACCCATGCCATGGGCTGGCTGCCCCCCCCTCCCCCCCCCACCACTTCAGGCTGCTCACGGCCCATCCAACCTGGCCTCGGGCACCCACAGCTCTCTGGGCAGCAGTGCCAGGGCCTCATTGCTCTTTGAGTAAAGAATTTCTTCCTAACATCTAACATAAATCTCCCCTCCTTTAGTTTAAAGCCATTCCCTCTTGGCCTACCACTGCATGCACTTGCAAAAAGTCCCTCTCCAGCATTTCTGTAGGCCCCCTTTAGGTACTTGAAGACTGTTCTGAGGTCTCCCCAGCTCCTTCAGCCTTTTTTCATAGGAGAGGTGCTCCATCCTCTGAGCGTCTTCATGGCCCTCCTCTGGACCCTCTCCAGCAGCTTCACATCCCTCCTGTGCTGGGGGCCTGGATGCAGTGCTGCAGATGGAGTTTCATGAGGGCAGAGCAGAGGTGGACACTTTGCCCTCAACCCCGCTGGCCACATACTTCTTAATTCACTCAGGGCAGTTAATCAGTTACTTCTAAAACTAATCAATTCTAAAGCTTTCTGAACTTCTGCAGACTTAAATATTGTTTTGTTCTTATGCAGGAAGATATTAAGTCACTTATTGCACATATAGTTGAAAACTTTTATAATGCACTTGAATCTATCGAATATGTTCAGACGTTCAAGGGATTGAAGACAAAATATGAGCAAGAGAAAGACCGGCAAAACCAGAAACTGAACAGGTAATAACTATATATTGGAATACTGCTTCTATGTAATGTTGTGTAATATCATCTTACTGCTTTTTTCTTTTTAATTCTTTCATAAATGTCAGAAAAAGCAGGAAGCTGTGGTTGAGGTGTGAGCTTCTTTGTATTTTTATATGTATTAAGAGTAAACCTACATCTGGCTTTCATCATTGGGCTACTGTGGCACAGTCCAGTTTGTCACTGTGTTAAATGTTAGTTGGAAAACATTCAGCTTAAAAGAGCAGAATCTGTTTCATTCCAAGTGAGGCCTCAGTGTGCCTCCTTGCCATCTGGGGTGTTGGTCAAACTCCTGTAGGTGGCAGAATGGAATGGTTCGCCTTAAGGCATCAGAATCCATTGCTCATCCTGTCGGATCCTGACACGGCATGCAAAACTTGAACCACATGTCATGTGTCTCTTACAGTGTTCCATCTATATTGCGTAGCAATAGATTTCGCAGAGATGCAAGAGCCTTGGAGGAGGATGAAGAAATGTGGTTTAATGAAGATGAAGAGGAGGAAGGTGAAGCTGTTGTACCTCCAGTTGAGAAGTCTAAACCAGAGGATGATTTTCCTGACAGCTATGAAAAGTTTATGGAAACTAAAAAAGGTATTTGCTCCATTTCATCTCATTGCCACCATATTTACGCTGTGTGGGACATTTAGAGTGTTGTGTGTGCAAACCTGGGGTTTGAGTCATAAGCAGGAGGGTGTTCTGCAGTAAGGGATGAACTGCCAGCATGTCTTTGCAAGCCAGGTGAGGATTAAAACAAGCGCAATTGCTCCAGACGTGCACCTGGTTTAACTGTCATTCAAAACCAAATGTGCGCGTGTGTGCGTGCTGGGTGAGCACCGTCTGTGCCAAAGCTGTACCATTCTTACTTGTAATGCTGGCACGCTTTGCACGAGGTCAGTGAGCAAACTGCTCATTTAAACCAGAACTTTAGAAAGAGGCTGCTTCTGCCCCATTATGCAGTGATGTGGATTGTGCTTCGTGGTATGCAGCTGATAGTTAAGCATGAAAATTTTGTCCCTCAGCTAAAGAGAGTGAAGATAAAGAGAATCTTCCCAAAAGGACTTCAGCTGGGGGATTCAAGTTCACTTTTTCCCACTCAGCCAGCACAGCCAATGGTGCAACCGGTGCAAACAGCAAATCTGTGGCAGCTCAGACATCACCAGCAAGCTCCAATGGCTCCTCTTCCAAGAACGCCACCCTGACCACAGCAGTGACGGCCACGAAGGTGGGAGATTTGTATAAAAGCGGCTGTCCTCACGTAGGGCAGCAGAGCTGTGTAACAAACTCTTCAGGTCGTAGTGCAGCAATTCAGCACTGGTCTCTAGGTAGCGCTTTACTGCAGTGTGCATTTGTCTGTCCTTTGCCTAGCTGAATGCCTGCTAGTCTGGGGAAGGTTTGAAGTAGTGGGTGGGAATGGAAACCTGCTGCTAATCTGCTGGGCTGTGTCACTTCTCATCTTTTGCATAACTCCACTGCTCCCACTCCTCAGGTGTTTTAAGTCCAGTTGCTGCTTTGTGTGTGTGATGCACTTATTTTTTTCCCCCTTAATTACATCAGTGGACTGTGGTGTCAAGAGCTTCGGTGTTCTTAAGCAGATGAAATTCAGAGGTTAGCTGATGCAGCTGGTATGTCTTGTACGTACACTGTTTGCATTGTTAGCCTGAAAGCTCTGGAGAAGTTGGAGAAGAGTGTGCTAAAATGTTTATTGCACACTCCAGAGCCGTATGTGTACACGTTAGGTTTTATAGCAACGATTTGAGCTTACAGTGATTTGAAATAATTCTGAGGCTGGATGCAGAGGAGCAGGAATGCTTCAGTATTTTCTTTTGCCCTTGAGATTGAAAAGCCTTCTGAGGACAAAATGGGTCTCTGAATGGAAAAGGCATTGCCAAGGAGATAGGCAGTCTCCAGCTTGCAGATAGTGCTCAGTATTTGTAACTCCTTAGAGGAGAATTACTTGAACCTTACGGAAAGTTGTAAAGCCAAGTAGCAGTAGATTTGAGTGCCATCCTAAGAAAGGCCTGGCGTTCTGCCGGCTCATGTGTCCTGGATGAGCTTTAGGGGGTGTGCACTGAAAATGACACTACCGTGGGTATTTTTCCCATGTGAGATGTGTTCTTTTTCTTTGAATTGGCAGGGAAGTCTAGTTGGCCTAGTGGATTATCCTGACGACGAAGATGACGATGAAGAGGAAGAGACATCTCCAAGGAAAAGATCTCGTCTGGGTTCATAAAGGAAACCAAAACTTTGGAATAAGAACTTTTTATTAGGGGGTTTCAAATGCTGCAACTGTTTTAAGAGCTAAAAAGAATCTGATTGAGAAAGCATTCTCCCACGAGCACATGAGATAACGCAAGGGGTAGCAAAAGAAACTCGGTCTGTGAGCTAGAAAGGGTTAGTTCTGTAAACACAAGGCTTCCAAGGAACTGAATGTCTTTCTAGTAAGTAAGGAGTCTGCCGTTTAGGCTGTCAAAAAAAAAAAGAAAAAAAGAAAAAAAGTGGGTTAGTATTCACAGAACCTGGGTGAGGGCTTCTCAGCAAGGAAAGTCTCAGGTGTTGGGAGGGCATGGGGGGGAAGAGAACTATTTCTAAAGAAAACTATTGCAGGGTTTCCCCGATGTCTAACAGAGCTAGGAAAAAAAAAATCAAGCTTACGTTTTGAACCCCGTAATCTTAATTTTGTAACGGTGCTGTCACGTTGTCTTCTTTTAGCAATGCCTCTTCAAGAAAAAAACTTCAAAACTTTTAAAAAAATTAAGGGAGAACTGACTGTATTTGCATAAGAACAATCTCGATTTTGGGGACCATTTATTGCAAATGAAATTCTGGTGGTCGGAGGGAGGGACACTGCATTTTTAGTGCATGCTGAGTTGTTGTTTTTTTTTGTCTTTTAAACAATTAAAAATCAGTTTTAATTTCTATTTTCCAAGAGGATAAAATGGAAGCTGGATGCAGAATAGATGGCTCTGCTTGGTTGGTGGTTGTTTTTCTTTCTGTTCCCCCTGCCCCCCCATTGGACATCCAGTAATAACTAAGCCAAGGACTCACTGCTTCCCAGACATCTCCAGCGCTGTGTCACAGCGCTGCTTTCACATGGCACGCATCAAGCTGTCGGCTTCACGCCGTGGAAAACGCAGCGTTGGAATAATTTTCTGCTTTGTTAAAACGAGCTGCAGCTTCTCAGAGCAGATTTCCCTGTTTGCAACTTCAAATGGCATAGCTGAGGTGGTATTAAGCAACACTAACGGGTTTTTTCTTAGTGATGGGTTTAGTGGCATTTAACAGCAAAGTCTTTTCGGACCAAGGTGGAATTCTAGGAGTGGAACAGCGGTCTTTGAGGCCGAATCAGCAGGCAACACTCAGTCTGGGTGCGAGATAGAAGCTGCTTTTTTTAAGTACATTCCACGTAGGTAAATGAACCGCAGCAAAGGTAGGTGAGCTGAGAGAGGGAGACGGTCCAGGTTTTTATTTCAAGAACAGGAAGCGAACTGTAAATATTTTAATGTTAGTTTGCCCATATCTGGTCTGAGATCATGAAGAAGGGAGAGGAAACTTCCCGCCACGTGATGTCAGAAGCGTTTAAAAAAGAATGAACTATGAAACCAGCTGCAGTCCACCACGTAGGTCACTCTTGTAATGTGTTATGGGTCCATTTCTCCTGGAATAGTTTGAACTGAAGCAGCTTCTCTGTTTTGGAGATTTTGTAGTTAATTTTAATTTTAGCTATCGTTTGGAAAAAGATGGGCTGTCTGTGTAGATATGAAGTATAGTTTTTCCATAAAACAGAAGTTTATTTTGTATTAAAAATACCACTGTACTTGTTTTACACCATTTGTATACACGTGGTGATATTAATGCTGAACTGTAAAATTCAGGAATTAAAATGTGACCCTGTAATTCCATAATTACTGCTTTTGTTTGGTTTGTTGTACGTGGTAAGTTAACTCAGGATTTTACATGTGGTCGTTTTCCAACATTCTTTAAGAACAGCTGTTGTGCAGTTGTAGAAGTGACTCTGTGCTACAAGGGGACACGTGAGTTCTTTGCACCTGTGAGCCGGGTTCTGCTGGATGGCACTCGTGTGGACCTGGGGATGGCAGTGCTGCACCCTCAGCTTGGGACACGAAGGACCTGAGGAATTCCTCGCTGGTCAAAGCAGAGCTGCCTGCAGTATTGCTGCTGTGCGCTTGCTCTCCTGCTGCCTGCCGTCTCTTTTTCTTCTTGAGTCTTTTCTCCATCAGTAAGGATGATTAACCACCTCCAGTGCTACTCAAGCAGCAGAGTTGCACAGTGTGTGCCTTTATTAACCTAAGGCTGAAAAACTGTTATCTGATGCTCTTTGAACAGCTCCTCTCAGGCTTCGACTGAAGCATGTCAGCGCTCACTCAGTGCTCCCCACCACGTCAGCTCTGTCCTCAAGTACTGTCAGGAGCTTAAAAAATGCTTCAGACCAACACGAGTCTTTTTCCAACAGCAAAAACATCCATTTTTACAGCTACTAGAAAAACTGTACAAAGGGGCATTAAGATATGCTGCTCACATTTCTCTCCAGATTCCTGTAGAAAGCAGCAGGCAGCACAAAGAGCAGCCCAGGGCTGGGGCCGTCACCCCGCATCTCAGCCCCCAGGGGTCACCCACAGCTGCTTCCCCTCCATGGATCCTGCTGGGGCCCTTCCACTACCAATCCTTTGGGAAAAGTAAAGAACATCTGCCAACATGTATCAGTTATAAATGCTATTTTAATAAAAAGCTACATGGAACTTGAAGCGGTTGGGCTGTTTCTTTTAATGCCAGTTAGAGTTACAGTCAACAATGTGCTAAGGACATCCTCTCCCGTGCTTCGTTTTAAGTCTGCCAAAGACAAACTGGTAAATGATTTCTTTGTTTAAAGACTTGACTTTGGAACCAAATTGCTCTGGTGATGCTCCTAATTCTTACTTGGCACGGGAAGCTTCTGTTTTGTTCTTTAACTTATTCATAGCAAACCTGGATCTAAGGTACGGGTAAACTGCGTGGAAGGTGTGAACAACAGTGTGACCTTCAGCTCTCCTCACTTCATGCTGCATGAGCTGTTTCTTCCAATACAAGACAGTCACAGTAGCACTTCCACGTGAACTCAGACTCCATTACGGCCCAAAACAGTAGTTTATTTCTGATATTCTAATGAGCCAAATTCTATAACCTTTAGAAAAAGTTAAAGTCTTAAGTTGTTCAAATCTGTTCGTTCACATTTTTAGTTATTATTTTAACAGATAAATATTTGCTTTTACTCTATTTTTGAGTGGCTGAGGCTGTGAAAACTGCCTCACTGTTGAGCACATTCCAGTGAAAATCAGTGAGTTTCCAGCGTTCTGGAAAATCTGATCTCAATGTATTTCAGCATAACTTCAAATATTTTATACAAAGTACACAAGGAGTTGTCTGAAAGTTCTATAAAAACGATACTTGAAAACAAACCCGTTCCATTATTGGTTATGTAATTTATTCTAAAAGATGCCTATGTTCTTCAGAGATCTGCAATGAGCTTCTCCCAATTACTGCTTATTAATAACTTCTTCTTTTAGTTTTTCTGCCAGCACTTTCCTCTTCTGCAGTAATTTTTCCTTCTCTTCTGAAACTTCCTACAAACACAATGGAAAAAAAATGCAATAAATAAACTGCACGGCTTCCTAATACGTATTGCGGCTTCTAATGCTAACTGCTACCCAGGGAGGTGAGCCACAGCAGGCAGTGCTGGCAGAGACGTTTCTTCCTAACAAGGAACAGCCACAGAGCATCACTTTCAAACCTCATGCTGCACGCCCACTCCTTCAAACTCATTTGCAACCCAGAATGATGTAAAAAGTTCCTTCATTTCGTGGGAAGCAGATCCCACAGTGTGCATGACCTTATGTAAATCTGCCTCCTTTTCCACAGGAAAGAGGCTTAGCTTTACTGGTGCTGCTCAGTTCACCCATTAACACTACTTCAGGCGCATTCTGGGTATATTAAAATACTCAGCAATTACAAAACGCTCCCGAGACAACAAAGTTTCTTATCTTAAGCGGGTTCCTTTTGCTAAGGAGCAGTGATTCACTTTCTAATAGCATTATTTTCTTTTTTAAGGTTTTCTACTACCTCCCTTTCCTATAATTCTAATTCTCCCCCAAGTATTTTCTTTTATTGGAGGCAACCGGACAGATGATAGCAGCATCTACTCCTCAGAGTGCCCTGTCTTTCTAAACTGCATTATCACATCACTTCTACTCCAGCAGCTGATTTGTTAACCAGGGACTTATTTATTTGAAAAAGGAGCAAACCCCTGTGAGATCAGAAGAACTAAGCAAGTTTTTCTACATAAAATACAACTCTGCAAAATATATTTTTTTCCTGTCTTAGCTGGGAAAAAAAGTCCCAGGGATTTAAGGAAGCCTAAACAGTTGGTCAAAGGATTAGAAGAAAGCCAGCACTCTAACAGTTCATAAACTTGATCACGAGGCAATAGAGAGGTGAAATGCTAACTTAATCATTAAAACTTTTAGCCTGTACTCTTCTGCAAAAACAGTGACTTGAAAGTAGTTCCTCTGCTCCCACCACTCGCTCCTATAATACCGCTACCGCACTCAGCCACACCTTCACTGAAACTGCCTGGCTTTTACAAAGCGGTCAGGATGATTTTAACTATTTGAAGCCTTTACCTCTTTAGGAGACGGCTCCTCCTCCTTCCGGTCCGTGTTTGTGGGTGGTATTATATTGTTTCTGGACTCTTTCTTTGCAGCTATCAGCATATCTCGTTTTTTCTTAAGGTAGTCTTCCCGCTGTTTCAGCTGCTGCTCATCAAGTTCTGGTGTATTCTGGATGTTGTTGAAGTACATTTGGAAATAATACAATAACAAAATTAATTTACGTATTCATGAAAAGGCCTTTACATCACCTCTGTCTCTAAACTTAGTAGCTTCTTTTCAGAAGCTAAGTGAAAACTTGGAGCCACAGCTGTCTTCTCAAGAACTTGTCACAAGGTTAAAGGCTGAATGCTCTTAAAAATGGAGTGGAGATCTGATATTCGTGCACATTAAAATGCTACGTACCATAAACAGCGCTTGCATGCTGGTTAAAAGAAATGCATTACAATAATAAAAACATTATTATAAATGTAATACCACTTTCTGTCATTCTAGTTTATGTTTTGGGGGCAGAAGACGTTGCTGGTTGTTTTAAACTTACATGTCCTTCTGTCGTGGCTTTCTGCGCTGCACTTTCTGCACGTTTTCCAAGTTCTCTTTTCTTTGTGTCCTCCTTCCCTCTGGTGGGCTGAGCTGAGCTCTCTGGGCCTTTCTGTAGTGGGCGGACTGGCTTTAAGTCTGCCTTTGCAGGTTTCCGAGATTCCTCTAAACAGCAATTTCATGTTAAAAAAAGACAAACAGTAACACATCATATAAAAAGTAAGTCAAGTGTTTCTTCCAATATCCAGATCTCTCCTCTGATGAAATGGAAGACTTGCTTAAAAAGGGGAGAAATTTGATTTTATATTCTTTTCATAAAACTTACCATCAAAAACCACTCGTAAGTAATGTATTTAATCTACTAAGTAATGCTTTACTTTAAAGCACCACTACTGCAATTATGAATTATTGTGAAATGCTTGGGTATGGGAACTGCTGAGTCATGGCCCAAACCACTGATTGAGCACCTGGGAAAAGGACCAGGTCAGCCCTGGGAGCACAGGTGAAGGCAATTCATCTGTGTGACCAGAAGGGGTGGAGCCTGACTGCCTCTCTTAGACCCCCCCATTTAAGGGCTGACTGCCAGTGGGGAAGGATCTCTTTCTGGAGGTTCCTCCCTGGTGGAGCTTTCCTCTGTGAACTTGGAATCTTCTGATATGAGTGAGTGATCTTCTTTCCTCATGCCACCTTTCTATTGTGTCAATCCTCCCATCATATTGATCTGCTCCATTGCTATAGCTTGGAATGTAATTTCATATGCAACGTTCTAGTGGGCAGTTTATATCAAGATTGTACTTTCACTCTCTGTGTTAATTAGGAGTCAGTAATCAGCAGCCCATGTGGCACACTTCAGCCAACTCTGAATACAAGGGTGCTGCTCTAGCTTTCAGTTTCAAAGAACAGAATCAGACAATACTGTATTCAAGTGAACTTGTAAGGGAGAGGGAAGGAAGTGAAAACTCAAGGTGCAAAGCATTATGCTGATCCCAGAACTGGAAGGTTACCTACAGCTTAGTATCTCATTTTATAGAACTGATCTTGCCTCTGGGTGAGGATACACTGGGAGCTGGCTTTATGCCTGACACTAGCAGATTTCAGAGCCCCAGCCAGGCTGGCTGGGTACTGCCACGGGAGCTCTAAGCAGGGAGGCTCAAGCAAGCCTCAGGTGATCTTGATGTCTTCCCTCCTTCATTCCCTCCTTCACCCTGTGCAAGGGGCAGCTGTCCTGCATGCCACCCTGCTTAGCTCTGGCTGTTTTTTCTTGGACAAATGCTGTCTGTGTTGACAAATAAACCTTCTACTGATTCCAGCTGTGCTTTTCATATCTGCAGATACAAAGGATAATTTTGCCCTGCAATCCCATAGAACTCCCCTGCATGTCTAAAATGCTTGCTGAGGCAAGAGTCAAAGTTTTCCAGTCACTGGGCCTATGTTTCCAGAACTTTACCAAGGCTTCTCTTGAACTGACCTATGACTATTTCTGAGTAAGGTAAGCTGCTGCCCCTACTATATTTTTATTAAAAATGGTGAGCCTTAGAACTGTTTAAATAAACCTGATAATATTGGTATCAATGCGAAAACACTAAGAGTGCAATAAGAATTTTAGTGCATTCAGTCATTTTGAGTGTATCTGTGATCTCTGAGATGTGCAACTGAATGTAGCTAATTATAATTCTACAGAGATGCACTATGTTTTTTCAGTAATGTTTATAAATAATTGGTGTAAGTATTAAAGTGTGAGCAGTTCTCTTGGCCTCTACCAAAGTACAGTAAGAGATGGCTTAGACTAGCTTCACTGACACTACTGCAGAGCAAATGGTTGCTCACTCAACTGTTTGTGGGTTTTTTTGTTGTAGGAGGTTGCTGTTGTTTTAAGTTAAAGCACAGAATAGTTTAGTTCTTCAATGCTGTTACTTTCTTTAGTACAGAAAAAGACAATAACTGTGGGGAAAAAAGCAGTGGGGAAAAACAAAGGAGAGAGAATGCTCAAAGTGCAGAAAACATACTAGGAAAGAAATGTAGAAAAAAAGAAGAATTTGTGTTTCAGTGAAGTATGTCTATCTTTCTGTGACAAATGAAATTCCTTGAAGGTCCCGTGAGAGCTAAAATTGCTAGGAAAAAATCCTCATGCCAGGGCTGCCTTCTTTAAAAAGTAGTGGGGAAAAAGACCTAAAGAACACACTGCATGTCAAACACTTACCCCAGAACCAACACTCTGAACAAGGAAAACTACTTACCAGGAAGTAGTTCTTTGAAATGTGTTGTGTGTATGTGCATTTACACTGTTGCTGTCATATTGCGAACACTTGAGCTGGAGGTGTTTATATCCTAGCAGTACCTGTAGGATGTGATCATAGGACCCTCAGTTCCACTTAACCCATGAACCTGAAAAGACACTAAGAAGACAAGGGAGGAAGGGTCGATAGCAAATGTACAAGTAGACAATGTCTCAAAGAACTGTAAGTTACTGGCATATAATCTGTTTTTTCCTTTGAGAATTTGTCTATATGTACATTCACACTGTGAGTGACTAAGCAACACTGGTTTTGATGTGGGCAATTAGTCTTCTCAAAAGGCAAGCACCCAGGATCACTCTAGCAGGTGCTGCATCTTTATCTGTGCTGGGTGCAAACACAACTGCAGGTATCAAGAAAGGGAGGTGTTCTGCAGGAATGCTGGAAAGGTCACCTGCACTTAAAGGTGCTGCATGTGACCATTACCATGAAACTTACCTTCCTATCTCCTAGCAGTGCAAGAAGTTGGGTAGTCAGTATACATGATGAATGGTTTTGCAGTCTCTCATTTGTAGACCATTAATGGGGTTCACCAAAGTGAAATTAAGAAAATTAAAACAACTGCCATTAGCTTCAAATTCATTATATAGTATGTATGGGAACTGTTGAATCATGGCCTGAACCTCTGATTGACCACCTGAGGCAAGCATTGAGTCAGCCACAGGGGCACAGGTGAATGCAGTTTCACCTGAGTGATTGGAAGGGGTGGAGCCATGCTCCACCCCTCCTCGCCCCCATTTAAGGGCTGACTCTCCAGGAGGAAGGATCTCTATTTGGAGATCCTCCCTTTGGGAACTTTCCTGCGAGCCTAAATATCGGTAAGATCTTTATTTTGCTCTTGCTTTATAACAATACAACTTGTTCC
>PPHD01003690.1:7913-30734 GCA_002909625.1 Bambusicola thoracicus | reverse complement strand
CAAAATTGCACTTTTTTCTGGAGACTTTTTGCAACGGTGCAAGAGGTGAATGGGAGTCAGTGCAGCAGGGTGGCACAGCAGGGGCTATGGCATAAGGAGACCGAGCTGAGGTGTAACGCTGAGATTGGAGAGCATTGGCAGCACAGCCAGGAGCTCTCCCTTCCTGGCACACAGATAAGAGAAGAAACACGGGTGTGAAGAGTTCGGTACAGGTCAAGCAAGTGCTGAGTCCTGTCACCAACTGCCCATAGTGAGGTGGGTGAGGGCTGATGCTGGTCGGCCTTACCCAACGCTCCTCATCCTCCTGGCAGCAGCACAGGCGCTCCCAGATGAGCCTGCACTTAGGGCCAGGGAACAGAGGAGGGGATAATTTGAGCACCAAGGGACAAACCAAATTGCAGTTTGGTTTATGGCAGTATTAACAGACCCGCAGCACGGCTTTGTGTTGGCCTCTCCTGCTGCCTTTCCCTAATGCATTTTGGGGTATGTAAATCTGGAGGTGATGCCTCAGCCTGTCTCTTTGTCGCAGGCGAAACACAGCTCCGATTTTACACTAATTCCTTTAGTGAAATCTTTCCAAACATTCCCATAGCAAAGGGCCTTACTTTTCAGCTCCATTTCTGTCAGTGTGGTTCTCTGTCTACCCCAGGATTTGTATACTCAGCAGCAAGAATCATAGCTTGTGTACTGTGTCCTGTGCTGGCGTCCAGATTCCAGAACTGATCTGCAGGAATGCTCAGTGCTGCTGCTCTGCAGGTATTAGAAAACAACAGCAACAAAACCCCCAAACTGCCTAAATCCATTTATTAAGGCTAGTTATTTACCCATGCATTACGCTCTTCTTTAGAGCTTTAATTATAGTTTTCCCAGCTGACAGAACATGTAAAATTTTGAGCAAATATATGAAGTTGGCAGTTCCTCTGTTGCTTACTGAAGCAGTATGCTCCTTTTTTGCCTTTTCTTTCCAAACCTTCCTTTTCCTAGCATATGTCTGTGCAGGAGGAGAATAGCCAAGGTGCTTGGGGTAGGGGGAGAGAACATTAAGTGACATTAAATCAAAGATAATTATCAGCTGTCAGTCAGGGAATGGCACAGAGCCAGAGCAGCACTCAGCAGGGGTCTGCCTGTCCAGCCCCGCTTCCTTTCCCTTCCCACTTTGCAGAAGGTGTAATGCTTGCTTTTAAACAACAGCATTTATTACCAGGTGAATCTGGAACTGTAATAACACCGCTCCGTTCTGGAGAACGAAGGCACCGTTTAATAGAGCAGTATCTCTGATGATGCACCGTTTCTCCTCACTATTCCAGCCCCCCAACCCCAGCTCTGGGTTTTGTGGCAGTTTCTGTCTCCTGCTTGGGAAGAAAAATGTTCCCATCGTTTGGAAAGGGTTACTGTCTGAGGCATTATTAATACAGCTGTGTTGTTAAACGACTTTATATGCACTCTTTGTCCTTTTTCCAGATGCTCCACCTATGATTCTGTCAGAGACCCTCATGTAGCATCTGCACATCAGGGAGGCTTTAGCGAAAATCGTGCAGAGATCTCAGCCTGTTCTGAGTGATGTGGGATAATAATGAGAACTTGTTTGTGTCCACTGAATCTGTCCGTGTGTAAGGGGCTGTTTGCAGGGTCTGCGTGCAAGTGAACTTCAGATCAGGAGCCCCTTCATAACCTGGAATGCTGCAGGGAGTGCTTGGTGCTGTGTCATTTGGGCTGCAGCTGTCAGGCTGACAGGGAGCAGTTTGCTGCCTGTCCTTCCTGTGTGCCTGCAGAACTGTGCACAAACTGCTTACAGTGCCCACCACAAAAGGAGGAGCTGAGGACAGGGCTGATCTGTGGAAGGACTGGAAGAAGGCTCCTGGGACACCTGGGCTATGGGAGGACAGCATTTATTTACACCTTCATTAACTCAGCCTATTGTTTTGCATAGAGACATTTTACTTTCTATTTTCCCCCCTTGAGCTCTCTGAGTTCTGTCCTTAGATGTGAAGGAGGGAGGAGAGGAGAGGCAGGCAATGTGTGCACCTGATGCACACCGGGAGCTCACGCAACCCTGCGCTGTGCTGAGCTGCTTCCCCAGCACTGTCCTGGATCCTCACTGTTCTGCTGCTCACAGCCATGCTCAGACCTGGCCCCTTGCCTCCCCAGGGCAGCAGAGGACCTCCTGGCACTCAGTGTTTCCCAGTGCCACCGCTGGCTTTGTGATTCCCTTATTCTTCGCTTGTGTGCATCACTGACTGCAAGTCTGCTTGCCAGGCTGCACCACCCTGGACATGCCTGGAGATGTCCCAAAGGAGGAGGTGGGAAAGGGGAGGGGGGAGTTGCCTGCAGCCTGGGATAGTTATCTGCTCGCTTTGAACAGAGCAACTGATGTACCTTTGGGGTTTTGCTTTCACACAAGTTCATCCAGTTCACCTACACACGCTGCTCGTTATTAATAGAATTGTTAGCAGGTTCACTCCACAGCTTGTAGGGAAGGTGTGCACATGGGTGGCAGCTGAAGACAGAAAATATCTGATTGTATCTAATACTTATTTGGCTCGCCTTCCCAGGTGTGCTGCTTTGCAGATAATGAAGCAGGCAGCTTCGCAGAGGGAGGTACAGGCACACCCTAGCTGTGGGCTGCGGCTGTATTCCAGCATCAGCTCCCACTGAGGTACCCGTGCTGCTGAGGAGTTTGGGCTGCGTCTGGAGAGGAGCACAGACGTGGATGCTGTGATCTGCAGAGGTGTGAACAGCTTTGTCACCGAGCACCTTGAGTCCTCCTTGGCCCTGATTTCTGTCCATGTGCACAGAAACTCACTGTGGTTCTATTATCTTAGTCTTGCTTGAGTGTACCTGCCCAGGTGCCAGCAGCCGTGTAGGTATAACCCATGTGCTGCAGGATGATGTGATGTAGCAAAGCTCAGGTCTGGTGTGTATGGGGAATGGGTGGTGGTAACTGCCATGCCAGCAGCTGCTCTGCCCATAGCTTGGGGCAGGAGGAGTCTGTCACAGAGCTGAGGGCTCCAGGTGAGATTGGGTTTGGGCGTCAGTTGGGGCAGCCGAGGAACAGCAAAACGAAGGGAAGAACATCTCCAGAGGTGATCGGGCTTCTCCACCAGCCTCGATGTGATGCACAGTGGTGCAGACTCCTCTTCCAACCTGCTCCACCACATCTAGACAGGAGCACGCAGGGGTGAGCAGTTCATTATTACTGAGCGCTCCGTTCTGCCCTCACATGCAGATACTGATCTCAATTTAGCTGTTCAGCCACGGATGCCTTTGAACTCAGACCTAGCAGAGAGGGCTGAATCTTTTCCATCTGATTCATATCCAGAGCTTCTGCTATTTACTCAAGCCTGTCGGGTGGAGACATTGGGCTGGAGAGCTTGTGGGAACAACTCCCTTCAAGTTCTAGCTGCAATCTGAAAGCTGTGGTGTAGGAAGAAAAACAGGGTAACCAGCCTGTCTTCAAAGTGAGCCTTTCTTCTCCCCAGAGCAAGTGTAGTTCTGACCCGATTTAACACCGCTGCTCTCACACAGAATGAGAGATTGGTACGCACAGCATTTCCAGCTCATGGAACAGCTTTGCAAGTCCTCCTTCCCTGCCCCACTGCAGCAGGTACATGTCTTTAATAAGCACTTTCTTCAGTACAATTACGTTACGGGGCGGCAAGTGACTTTTCTTCTTCTTTCATCTGGACGGCCAAGTTTTCACGGCAGTCTTGACAGCTTTGCAACGCTTGCTTTAGCAGTAACATGTGCTCCATGCACCGAGTGACCCTCCTGCAAGGTAATGCTTCCCCATCTGCCTCAGAGGAGCTCGGCTGGGGACCTCTGGCCCGCAGAGCACTGCTTTAGCTTGTCAGGATGGCTTCATTAGAATTTTCATTGCAAATTTAGTGCGTGAAATAAGTTTGGCTTGCAGCCTGGTGACTCGTCTCAGTCACCTCTGCTTTTAGCCTGCGCTCAGGATGAGCAAGAATGTCTTACTCAGTGGTAATCGTGTCATCTCGGATTTTTAAACCTCGCCTTTATTCCTGGCAAACCAACACCTAATTAGCTTGATAGTATTAAATGCACTGAATATTTTATGTGTTATCAGTTATTAATGTATGTTGCTGATATAGGATTCTATTTGACTCGAACAAAGCGCCTTTCACACCCCGGATGAAGCAAGCCTTACCTTGGTTGACTGCTGGGCAGATGGTGGCCTGATAGCCTTCGTGCTGCCCTAGGAAGCATGGTGTGAGTGGACTTATTTCTTGGGCAGCCTGCCTGGGCAGTGGGGGCTGCGAGCTGCTGGGATCTCCCTCCTCACCCATCTTAGGCCGTGAGTTAGAAGGCACTGTGGGAGCACTTCGGACTAATTGCATTGTGTATATGTGAGGAGCAGGGCTGTAGCGCTTCTAAACAGGAAGAAGAGACAAAAGAGGTGGTATGCACTGATAATGCACTTGCCATGCAGTTGGAACCCACAGTGCTGTGGCTGTTTGCTGAATGCTTATGGGTGATCAGCTCGGCCGAGCTGTGCCGTGGTGCTGCAGGAGTTCTTCAGGGCATAAAGCAAGTCCCCTTTCCTGAGGAATTTTTTAATGCACCCAGATGCATGGTAGTAATAGGAGCATTCTGCAAAAGGCAGGAGCTCAACCAGATTTACTTTAGAATAAAACAAATATTAAGGCTTATTTATGGCGCCGTGCTCTCCTTTCTATTTATGAAGCCTTGACATATTTATCTTTTATTTAGAAATTATTAGTCCCAAACTGGGCTCAGATGCTTCGTCTCCTTCCTGAATTATGAGCGAGGAAAAATAGCAGAGCAATGATGCCCCTGGACTGATGGCTTTACATCTTTAATCTAATTAATTTACGAGCATTTCCAAGGGACTCCCTCCTACAGCACCCGAATGCCTGGAAATCCCATACTGTAAGGGATTTCTATTGGGGGTTGGAGATCCGTGATCCTTGAGATCCCTTCCAACCCAGGCCATTCTGTGATTCTGTGATTCAGAATGCAGAAGAGTAATCCTGATGTGATGCTGCTTATTAGGCCAAATGGAATAATTTCTCCTGACTTTTTTGTTGGCTTTGACTGTCCTGTTCTGATTAGATGCGCACTGACACCGGGGTGACAGATCTCTATGGGTTCTCCTGCTGTGTGCGGCCTCACCCTCACGCTGTTTTCTGCAACAGCAGAAGCAACGTATTGATGTGCTTTCCCAAAACCCTGCCTTGAAGGGGCTGGGCTTTTCTTGGGCTCCCTTTAGTTCCCATAAGCTTGCAGGAAGCAGCAGCAGATGTGCTGCATCAGAGCTATCCGAATCCACCCCATTTCAAATCTGAATTGAGGTCCTCTTTTCCACCGACAAGTGTGAACAAATACGGAAAACTCCTGAATTAGCATTTGCTGTTTGTCGGTTCTTTGCTCTCTGACAGAATCAGACTCATATTGGCTCTTTCTCTCCCTCCCTCTTAATTAATTTTGCCTGTGCTGAGCAAGCGGGCTCCAGCGGCTTTTCTGCCGTGTGCTGATTTCCCCGTCCCCCTTTGATGTGTCTCCTGAGAGGGGCAGGGCATGCTGGAGAAGCTCATCAGAGAGACCTGCTATGGCTTATTTTCACGCTGCCTTGGGCAGAGCTCTTCTTTATCCCCTCCTCTTGCATTATTTCTCCTCTAGCTGCGAATCCGTTGCCATAATACAGCACAAGTTTGTAAGCATGGAGTTCAGGGCCCGCGTGCTGCATTGCTGCAGCAGCCAGTGCAGGCATAGCACCTGTGTCCCGAGAGCCAGCAGAACTGACAGCAGCTGCTGCCTTCCAAAGGCACTGAGCACCCTTGTGCCCTTTGAGAACCTGCAGCTGCCCCTTGGGCACCAGTAAGGGCTGGCACAGGGGATGGGGACGCAGCAAAGTCCTCCTCAGTGCGTGCATTTCCCCTTTACTATCAGGGGATCTGCTGGAGAGAGAGCCGGCTGCCGACACCAGGGAATTAATGAGCTTTGAAAAACATTGATGCCTGCCTCTACGCGTATGAGTGCGTGTGCACAGAGCAGGCGCCGGGCTGCAGCAGTGTGCAGTGCTCCCATCGCCTTCCCTGCTCCAAAGCAACCCATCACAGCTCGTCACTTTTTGCCATATTTTCTGTCTCACTCTTCTGTGTTGTTTTTTTTCTTTCCGAGTCTAAAGCCAAGTAAATGTTGGATTTCAAATGCCTTCATTATTTAGATTTATTCATGAGATTCCCGCTTGATATTTCTGTATTGTAAAAGCAGTTTTGTGAATGCTTTGTAGTAAAAAAATGTTATGTGAAGGTTGGAGGTTTACTTTGTGTTAATTAATGATTGAATTTCTGTGGGATGCTCCTGTTCCACGATGGGACAGAGACACTCAAGTCAATAGCACAGTGTGAAGCAGAAATGCCAGATCTTTGCCCAGCACTCAGCTGGTGACAGTACGGGAATCAATGCTCTTATTCCCACATCCCTGTGAAAATCCACTTGTGCAAATCCTGGCTCAGAAACCTTCAGAGATGCAACACACCCCAAAGCTACAGACCGAGCCTTGTGAAACTGCTCATCAAATTCAAGCAGACAGCGGGCAGATAACGCTGTGCTGTGTGTTTTTAGCACGAGTGCTGAGTGGAAAACCATTAGAAACGGAAAATGATGGAGCTCACACTACAGAGTGTCTGGAGAGACAGTGAACATGAATGACAAAACTGCATTTCCTCCACTGTCAGAGGAAAAAAAATAAAAACACCACCAAATTTCTGATTTCAGATCTGTTTGGCATCCCGGGAGCATCTTGCCAGCACCACAGTGCTTTCTCAGGCCCAACTCATGAGCTCCACACAGGTTATATGTCACCATAATGACAATACTCCAAAGGCACTCCCCGGTGCCTTCAAGATTTGTGTGTTTTCCTACTGCCCGTCCATCAGCCTTGGACACAGCCAGGATTTCTCTCCATCCCGTGTTTCCCACACTCGAGTTACGTGCTGCTTGTTTCAGCTGCTCCTTCGCACTCCGTAATGGCACGAGGCCAAAACAAGCTTGTAGCATCTCAACTCCGACGCTCGCCAAGGAAATTAGCACAGCAACTCCGCGCAGCAGGATTGGCGCTCCAAACACTGCGCTTCTTGGAGGTGAGCTGATCTGACCTCCCTTTTCCTTGGAGGTCCGCCTGCAAAACGTGCCGCAGAGCTGCAGGAGGGATCGTCTGCCCTTCTGCTGAAGGGAAACGCGGGTGCTGGGCAAAGCGATGGGTGCTGGGGTGGGTGGAGGTTTCCTGCTCTATGCACAGGGGAGATGCTCCTGGAGCTCAGCAATGGAAGGTTGCTGGAGGAGCTGCTGGGGCCATTCCTGCTGCTGGCTGCCCTGGTAGTTGAAGGCACGCTGCTTTTCCAGCCTGTCCCTTTTGTGTTGTAGGGAGAGTGAGGATGCTCTGAAGGCGCTTGGTGCTCTCTGCAGCTATTCCTATGCACGTTTCTGAAAGCAGCATTTGGGCCTTAGGTGAGTCTGTGGCACGTTTGGTTTGCAGCAGAGCAGCCAACACAACTGATGTCAAAGTATCACTGAATGTCTCCTTTTCCCTGGCAGAAAGCAGAGAGGAAGCAGTGTTCTTTACTTGGGATACAGTGTATCTGCCTCCCCATAGTCATGCTGAGCAGGGGCTGTTTGTTTTCCCAGCCCCACCACCAGAAATACCTACACTGAGCCAGGCACAGCACTAAAAAGGACATCCAAGCATAGAAATCCTTTGTCTGGGGAATACTTCCACAGTTCCTACAGGAAAGCCAGAAGGCTGGCAGGGCTCTGTAAGTGTCCCAGGGCACTGCCCTTTGCAAAATGGGAACTGGCAGATAGGTGAGGAAGGGAGCACTCCCCTGTGCAGCGAGCCGTGTGGTGCAGGGGAGCTGCCCCTCTCTTTTTCTCTGTTGAACAGCACAACAAATATGCTCGCTGACCTTGTTAGTGCACAGGCTGGAGTACCCCGAGGCTGTGCCGCAGCGTACACTTTTCTTGTCTTTTTAATTGAGCTGCCAATTATATATTTTAGTGAAAGAACTGGAGGTAAACAACCCGCAAATCTGGCGGAGGATAACAGTTAGCAAAGCCACATTTGCTAAAGCACATATTGCCTTGCCCTTTGTTATCTCCCTCTGGTGTGCACGGGCCTTTCTGTGGGTTTTCTATACCTACTGCAGCTGTGGGAATTCCCTCATTCTTATCCTGCCTTCAATTTGTTCCTCTCATCAGTCCAGGCCTTCTAACGCACCTCTTTAGTTGCTCTCTAAGGAATAATTGCAGAGTGCCTCTGCTCTGTGCTCCTCAGCAGTGCCCAGCTCTGTAGCCAGAGAAAAAGGGCTGTAAGGTTTGTCCTGAGCTGGCAGAAAGAGCAAGAATTTGGGATGCTGACCAAGCTCAGTGGGAAGAAATCCACCCGAGCCCTCTGCTCTGAGCTGAGCTGACCAAGAGAATCAGATGCATTCATCACCTTCCCTTTGAGGCAAGGATTTGGTCGTGCTCTTCAATATTTCCCTCCTGACAAACGTCCTCTGAAAAATTTATGGCATCCACAATCCTCATATCTATTTCTCTGTGGCTTCCAATAGTCACACGAAGGCAGAACTTACATCTCACTGAAAGAAAGAGCGACTGAATGCTGCTGAATTATTGTTGTGTTGAAATGAAGGCAGCTTGACCGAACTGTCTCGGCAGCCGAGCGAGCATGACTATTCCAAATGAAAGGGTCTTGGTTTCACTAATTGGTATGAAGCGTTCCTTTGACCCTAATTAGCTGTTTGTAATTTACTTTTTTTTTTTTTCCGTGTTAGAAACAAATTTGCATATCTGTAAGGGAGGAATGTGGCGTTTGGAGCAGTGTGCCAGGGAGCAGCAGTGTGGTCGGGGTGGTTGGCACAGGGGCCATCTGGATGGGTGCCATCCAGACAGTTGCTGACAGCCCTGAGCCAGCACAGCGTCTGACCAAGCTGGAGCTCCAAAGACATCCAGGTCATCAAGGCAGCAGTAAGAGTTAATTACAGTTTAGGCTTTCAGATGATCCATCTTCGTGTAACTGTTTTGATAATGTCAGTGTCTCTGTCCTGGCGTGTAGCTGCTGATCCACGCCTCATGGAATCGCTCTCCTAGGAGATCCATCCCCTGGTCGTGACTTAGCACACCATAATACTTCTGTTGTCACCTGCGTGGTGCTGCTGACAGCTTGTTTTGGGTGAGGGCGTCTCTTCTGGGATGAACGCTTCCATTCCTGCAGAAAGAAGTTGCAGTGTTGAGTTCGGTCTTTCCCTGTCTGCAAAAATTGCCCTGGAGAAAGCACTTTCAGGAGCCATTTTCTGGACCGTGCTGAGAAAGGAGCTCCCAGGGAAAGGTTCAGCTCCTCAGCACCCACTCCTGCTGTTTGCCATCTATCCAGCTCTTCAAGGGAGCTCTTGGTCCCTGGGCCACAGGCATGCCTTGCTTCAGTCTGACGCATGCAAACCTTCTAGCTTAACCACACACACTGTCCAGCTTTCATTTCAGAATGGAACAGCTGAGTGTCTGAAGAGGGGCTGTAACATTTGGCACAGCTACTACTTGGGTAGCGAGGAAGAAGGAGAAAGGGCAACAAAGTCTGCCTGGTACAGATTGCTTCAATCATGAATATTCATCACCAAAATGAGGAGACTGGAGTTTTCATCGCAGCTCCACCCACCCCACTGAAATAACTGTTACAGCCTTTGCCAATAAACCGCCAAGGGAAGCGAACAGAAGATGGAGCACCGCAGGCTGTGCCAAGCAGACACGAACAAGAGGTCTCCAGCAGCAACAAAGAGACTCCTGGTTGTGTGATCCCATATCCTTCAGCAAACACTGAGCGTGGAGGGCACTGATGGCTGGGACTTCTATTCCCTCCGCTTGCTGCCATGTACCACCCTCCAGGGCACCATGAGGACCCTCCAGCACCAACCTTTCCTTCTGCCTCCTTTGGGATGGCTGCAGCAATCCCCTCCTGCCCGCTCTGCTTGGGTTCCATGTCAATTCTGTACCAAAACACCTCAAAATCCTTTGCTGCTGGTTTTAATTACAAGCATGTTAGCTGCTTCTCTCCATGTAATTACTAAAATGAATGGGGAAAGCAGAGATGAGAGGGTGTAAATGCTCTTCACACAGAAATGCAATTACGTCTGCGGGCATCTTTCCAACTGCTCCGTATGTTATGTAAAGTTTTGTGTATATGTGTATGAGTTAATGAGGATATTTATGTTTTCCCTTCTTACCTTCACAATTTATTCATTTCAGACATATTTTATAAGGTATTTGTGATTATTAGGTAGACAGATTGGTATCTTCTTCAGGCACACTTGTATCTGCCTCAGAAACCAAAGGGAAGAGATTACATGATTATGCCGATGTATGTGCACTATCAGCTGCTATCTGATCTCATGTGCTGCTAATCTTCTGAACTCAGCCTGAGTGTGAAGAGCCTTCGAATGACCTGAGAGGTGTGACATCGGGAAACACTCACACCTGTGCATCATTTCTCTGAGGATTTGTTCTCCCTGTGAGATCACATCAGGTTACCCACACCTGAGATTCTCCTCCAGCATTGGCCTGGCTGGAATAAAAGCAGCAGCATGCAGCAGCACTGTGCTTTGTCCTGAGCTGTTCTCCTTTTGGGATATGTGATAGGGATCACAAGGAAAGCCTGGAATACAATGGTAAGTGAGTTGATCAAGTATGTGTGTGTATGGGAATAACGTTGCATAGCTTTTGGGATCTGGATGGCAGCTCTGAGGGCCAGAAAGTAGATGCAATACCCATAGGGTGTCATAACATCACTAGAAGAACTGGTGGTTTGATGGTGGATGCTTCTCAGTCTAAACACTGCAAACACAGATGAAGAAGAGTGTATGCACCAGGTGTGTCCTTCCAGTGGGTTCTTAGAGAGCTGCCTGCTGTTGTTCTGGGCTTACTGCCTTGGTTCAGGTCTCCTTGTGGTGTTGAAGCAAATGCAAGGTATGGTGGAACTCTGGAGACTGTTGTATAATCAACAAATATACAGAGTGGTGTGGTTAGGCTGGAATCCACAGATTGTACAGCTAGAAAGGTTATCATGTTGGAAAGTGTTAACCAAAAATAAATGATAATGCTCAGTCACATCCTAGGCTCACAGAATAAAAGCTCCAAAAGGAGCAATCTCCAGAAAGAGATCCTTCCCGATGACAGTCAGCCCTTCAATGAGGTCTAGGAGAGATGCAGCCTGGCTCCGACCCTTTTGGTCACACAGGTGGATTGCCTTCACCTGTGCTCCCGTGGCTGACTCAGTCACTGCCTCAGGTGGTCAATCAGAGGTTCAGGCTGTGATTCAACAGTTCCCATACAACCATCAACTCAGAAATCACTTTTACTGCTCGAGATAGAAAGTGAAATCCAACTCTGGTGGAGTTGGTTGCAAGTTTCTTTTTCCTGTTCCACTCCTTGAGGAGGCTGTGAAATAAATAGCAAATACCATTGGTTGTGCAGAGTGCCACATGGGGAATGTTTTAGTGGCATTGTGCTCGTTAAGGTGGTCTAGAAGTTAAAATACAGCATTATTCCTTGTGAAGAGTGTGTGTTATGGAAATCAGATGGAAACCAACTTCATTTAAGAGCTATGCTAAGATGGATGATAGCGCATCAAAAATGGGCAAGGTGTGCTAAAGCAGATGGAAAGGGTTTCTACCTTAACGCAACTAAGATTTTTCCAACCCGCTGTTTGTGCTGCCTCTGTGCTAAAAATCTTTGTTTCTTATTTCCAACCTAATTTTGGGGTTTTTGCTGTGATTCCTCAGGGGTATTGAGAGGAAGCTTTTATGCAAGGCAGTGGTTTCTGAGATTTGTGGGACAAGCCTGGGTAAAATTCAAATGCCTGTGTGATTTAATCCATTCGGAGCTGTTGCACTAAATCACAGTAGCTGTTGCTGACATCCAG
Organism: Bambusicola thoracicus; assembly: GCA_002909625.1. Lineage (NCBI taxonomy): Eukaryota > Metazoa > Chordata > Aves > Galliformes > Phasianidae > Bambusicola > Bambusicola thoracicus. Next base: position 18,778 of record PPHD01003690.1, on the reverse strand, counting down.
CCCACAGAAACCTGGAAGCTGATGATATAAGTTTATCTGCGTATCTACAGGTGAGAACTCAGACAGCCTTGAATTGCAGTGCAAAGCGTTTGCCTCTCCTCTGAATATATTTGGGGAGTGAGCAGGGTCTGCTTCACTGAGAGCTCTGACAGAAGGCTTGCCGTGCTTTTTCCCCTTGAAATAAATTGTCCTCAAGGTCGTGTTGTATTCCAGAATGTCATACAGCAGGAGCCTTCCCTCTCGTTCCCAGCGACCCAGGTTATTCAGGAGCACGGATCAGGGAGCCAAAAGCATTCATACATTACTGGCAATAGGGACACACTTACCAATAGCTAAGTAAGGTCTCTGTAGGCGCTGGATCTGTGCTATCCCTTCTGCAGAAACCCTGAGCTGCTGGGCCATGGCTGAGCCCACAGTGTGGAAGGAGGGAGGACTGAGCTGCTTGTGTAGACCCCCATGAGATGCCTTTGGGGAGGCGAGTAGAAGCATCACCCTTTTGCCATTCTGATGCCATGTCTGTGTGTGCTGTTACTTTATTTATGAACTCTGAGGTCTCAGCCGTTCCCTCTAAGCTGATGGAGCGTGCTGCAGAACAAGTGCAGGGCTGGAGGTGCCTTGGAATGCAAGCTGGGGTAGGAATTGTGAGAAATAATGTAGTGGAAAATGAGATCAACTGACGTATATTCTAAGTGAAGAAAGAAAGGATCGCTTTCTTCATTCTTGTTGTTCCTCTTGAGAAAGCAGTTTCAAAAGTTATGGAGGTAAGGGGCACAGATCACGGCCCTCAGCTTGGAACGTGCTGTCTGGAAATGGAATTTTCTATGGGTTCTTTATAAGCCACCAGTCATAGGTTCAGGAACTTTGAATGTTTACCTGCCGTGTGGGGTTACACGCAGGAAGCTTTTGATTGGAAGAAATAGGGTTTAACACTGAGGTTCTGCTCTGTTCCTGACTGCATTCCCTGTGGCAGCACCAAAGCACAGCACTGAGCTCCTGTTATCTGCCAGGACCTCTGCACTCCTCCCAGAGCAGAGTGCTGCAGTGGTGCTTCTCCTCCTTAAACGCATCTTCCTCCTTAAATCCGTTTTCCCAACTTTATTTGTGGATGAAGTAACGAATAAGAGCCTCTATTACGATAAACTGAGTTCTCGCAGCAGCTCTAAAGCTCAAATTAAAGTCAGAGCAGGAAGTTTGAAACGTTCCCATCTTTCATAAGGAAGCTGTAGTTGGCTCTGGCATTGCTGGGGAACTCCCTGCCATTCTGCGGGGCAGCGGGGGCCATGTCAGGGCAGGGCAGTTCCTGGTGGGGCAAACATTCCTGGGGCTGAGCTCAGGGTGCAGCCACCGTGCCCATGCAGTGGGCATTGCATCATGCGGAGGGCGGCTGGGGAGTGAAACTGGGGCTCAGGCTGGGAGCGTTTCCAAAACAACACTGAGCTCTTAGCTGTTGTCCTGTGCTCTACCACCTGTGTGCCTGGGAACAGCAGAGCTCGTGGAAAGGCTCCAGTAAATTGTAGGTGTGGAGTGAAATGCCTGGAGAGCACAGGGAGGGCAGGCGGTGCCAACCCTCACCGCTGCCTTATTAAATTGAAGATGAAAGGATGAAAGGCCTCAACCCCCTTCCAGCCTCTCTGCAGACAGCCTTAGATGAAACTTCTCGGTACCCTGCGAGCTGCTGTGCTATGCTGAGGGGAGGAACACGACTTTGCATACCTGCAGCGCAGCGCTGGAACGCCAACAGTGGCAGAGGGTGGGAGAGGGACACGGAGTGATCTGACTGCAACAGCACGGGGCTCCCTTGGGTGCTATGGGGAGCAGAGCCTGGCCTTTGCCTGGCTCCACTGTGCTGCCGGTGTCTGCTTCCATGCGCCCAAACTCCCCCACGTTGGGTTTCCTACTGGAAAGCCATATCGCCTTCCCAAGGGTCTCTACGTGTTAGGAATGCTTTTGCTGCAATTCTCACCTCTGACTAGCTCTGCTTTAAAGAGCTCACAATCCAACCAGAATTCCAAGGAAGAAAACTTGTTAGTAACTGAGATTTAAAAACAGGTTTTATTTTTCTCCCACTCTGATAGGAGCACACAGCAGAGCCACCTCTGTGCGTTGCATCCTTTGCAGTCAGTGGCATCACCCAGCCCCGCTCTGCTCAGCAGCCAACACCATCTAACAGGGAAGGCAGCTGCTGTGCTTCTCCCAGGGAGCACGAGCAGATTCTCCGCTGTGTGTCAGCTGGGCAGAAAGTGGTGGTTTATCCTCCCAATGGTGGGGATGAGGGGGGAGGGGGGAACAACTGAACTGAGCCGACATGCGGTTAGATGGAGGATCATGCCATGGTTATGCTTTGCTTTCTCCATCCACGTCTACCCTGGCTTTGGTCTGTTAAAATTTACTTGCTCCTTTTGCTGCAAGAAGATCTGATAGATATTTTTTTAACTGTTTAATTAAAAATGGAATAAAGTACATAGAAGAAGCCTCCTGCTCCCCCCTCGTCCCCCATCCCCCCATGCCTGCTGTGCCTCCCAAACCTGAGCTCATTCCCGTCTGAGTGGCTGATGGGTATTTTTGCTCCCTGTGGTGCAAAATGCATTTTTTCTCCTGCTCTATCTGACAATGTATTTGCATCTTGTGCTAAACAAGTGGAGCAAAGCCCTCTTTGAAGTGCAGAAAGCCATTTTTTTTTCCAAAGGGGAAGCACAGAGTGTGGCATGTTGGCAGTGCACTTGGTTTGAATTTGTCTTGAAACGCTGAGATGTCTTTTGTGCGTCTTTTATAATTACATCATTAGCGCCTTTAAAGTCTCTTCCACGATCTTTTAAATGTCCTGGGTAGAAATTCCAAGGCAGGATTGTATCTGACCGAATGGCGGAGAAGCAGGCACACCTCATGGGGCAGTTCTGACCCATGCAGCAGCGCCCAGCCCTGATGAAGATAGTGCTGTCTGCTGCACGGTGCGCTCCTCCTGCGGGCTGTTATGCAGACAGAAGGGGAACTCCCTTTAAACAGCCACTTCCTTAACCTTCTCTCAGGCCTTCTGAAGACTCATCTTTGATGCCTGCAAGTCCCTGCCAGCTGGCAGTGCTGGGCTGTTGCTGTGCAGAGTTCTGCTTGCTGCACGCAGTGCTGCTCGCCTTCCACTTCCTCCTCCTCCCTCCCCTGCAGTCCGTCTCCTCCACCTGCTGCTGCTTGTTCTGATCTGGTTTGGGAGCACTTTGGGGCAGGGACCGTCTGATTTGCAGCGTGTCTGCATGGCCCCCAGCGCAACGAGGGAAAAGCTATTAATTCAAATCACCCTATTTTTAAATGCAGCCTTATGGGATCAATACAGCTGTGCTATTAATAACAGCCACGGTATGGTAACTTGGTACTGTGCATCAGCTTAGACCAGCCCTGCAGCCTCTGAGAGAAAGGGTAATCTCCTCAGAACTGGATCCAGAGCTGGATTTGAGTTCTCCATGAAAGCTTTGCTGTGCCTGGGATTCCCATTCCCACCCTGTGCAGGCAGAGCAGTGCTGGTGAAATAATTCCATCATGAAGAGCTCCAGAAATGATAGAGGCTCCAAAGGTGCCTTCTCTTCAAATCCCTGCAAGGTAGCATCACAATTTAGGTGTTTTTTTTTTTCTCATTTTCTCTGCTGAAATTGTGATTCATCTTCATCACTTCTGTGTTGACCAGCTCTAAGTAAACAGTAAGACTATTAGCAAGCATGCAGCTACTCCGGTGTGCAAGATCAGGATGGCACATCCTGCACAGGTGATGTTCTTCCAGCACCTGCAGAGCTGAATCCCACCCTGGATTTGATGTGCAGGCAGGGTGGCTGTTTCCCTCATGGGGACAGAGGGTCCTGCAGGCTGTGCTGTCACCTGCCAACAGAGGCTGGGAGAGGCGCTGGGCTGCCAAGAGCATCCCACGGCAGCTCGGTGCTTTTGGGCAGCCTGTCACTGCTGCTGGTGCAGCACAGCCCTGACACGGTATCATCCTAGGGTTGTTTCTTGCAGACTGCCAAAGGCTGTTTCAGTGTGATGTTGTATCTGTCATTAAACATATGTACGCTAAGACAATACTGCAAAATGACAACTCTGAGCAGTGAATTCTAGGATGGATCAGACAAATGCGGGAACATGGTGTCTGCTCTTGCTCAGCAGTACTGCTCCGTAGCACTTCTGTCCAGGTGACTGCCATGAGTTTTCTGGAGGATTCTGTTTCATATGGCTCCGAATACCTCACAGCAGCCAAAGCTGTCAGGATCTCAGTGTGTCAGTGTGGTCCTGTGAGTGCGTGCCGTGTGGGAATGGGAAATGCATCTCTTCTGCAAAGGCATGTCATGCAACCTCTGCAGCGTGCCTGCTGTCTGGTGTTGAGTTCTCACAGTGATGCTGGACCCCAGACCTGGATGGGCAGTGTGGTCCCAGACTGCCATACCCAAACCAGGAGAGGACAGTGGATGTAGGTATACATCCTTCCCTCCTGTGCCTCCAGCGAGTGACCTGTGTGAGCCGCTTGCTCTAAGGGAAGGCATTAGTCCTCTGCTTTGCCCCTGGGGAAGCAGGTCCCATGAAGCTCCAGCAGTGTGTATGTGAGCTCTTCAGGCCCTGTGGGAGGCTGGGACACCCAGCCACAAACCTGCACCACACTGCACCCCAAGGCATGGTCTGCGAAGCCCACAGAGTGTCATGCCCGTCTCTGACTTCTGCCAGGAGATTTTCATGTTGAAAAGTTCCTCCCACCCCATCTGCCCTAACTGTGCTCATCATGAGGAAGCAGAAACACGTGCTTGGTTTGATGTTCCTGCAAGCACGATCTGATTGCTTGCCTCCCAGGAACTGTCTGGGACCCATTTTCCTGCCGTGACCTCTTTCTTCTGGAGCTGTTCTGGCTCTGCATGGCTTTGATGCCCACCCTGCAGAGTTGGGGCACTCCAAAGGGTGGCACAGATTGCTGTCAGTATGCCCAGGCTGCTGCTGTTCTGCAACCAGGCTAATTTACAAGGGAAAAAGTGCTGAAAGTGAAGGGGAAGTCCCTTATGGCCCTGATCTCAGGGATGATGAGAGTGGCTTTGCCTGGGCTAGTCTGGCTGCTTCATCTGTCCTTCTGCGGTGCTTTCAGTAGAACTGGGAGTATCTTGTTAAGCAGTTTGGCAAGCATACAATAAGAACAGTTGACCGCTCACAGATTCAGTGGCTGCTCATCCTCTGGGTGTTGCTGCCCCTCTGACTGTGCCATCCAGGACAGCAGCACGGCCCTCACACCTGCACACAGCTCTGTGTGGTTGCAGCTGGTGGTTCCATGTAGCTGTGCACTGTAGGTGTAGCTCACCTTGTATAGCATGTTTATGACTCAGACTGGGCCTTTCTTATTTATCAGGCTATTTCTGAATTGCTCAGTGGCAATGCATGTGTTACTTCCCTTGGATGACTGTGCTTTCTCAGTCCCTTGTAGATGCTTGGAGAAGGGGAGCAGTGGTTCAGTATCTACTGAAAGCGGCGAACTGGAATTGTATGCTTCAAATAAGTGTTTGGAGAAACTTCCTTGAATACTGGTATGGAAACAAAAGTATTTCAGTTGCTTTTGCAGGAGGTGATGAAGCCGCAATAGAACCTGAACCTTGCTGTAGTTTCCTATAGTTGACCATTGATTTAATACATGGGTGCTTCACTATTCACCATCACAAATGATGTAAATGGTGTCTGCCTGGCCAAGGAATGCTCTCCCCTTTCCGTTCTCTCATATGCAATAGGAGGATGCGGAACAGTAAGGAAGTGATTTTTTGTCCCAAAGCAAACAGACAAAGGACAGTGTGTGTAACTGGCAAACTGTGGCGGTTGTTTTGTGACCCAGGTGTGAGGAATTACATTTGTTGAAGTGGGATCACTAAGGATAAGTTTTACGAAGTACTTAAATCACTAGGAAACTTAATTTGAGTTATTTTTTTCTTGGGTTTCTGTCACAGCGGTGAGCACTGCTGAGGCTGAGGGCTTTAGGAGCTCATGCTGTTGTTCTGAATCACATCAGGTTCGGAGCTCCAGGTTTATAGCTCTTCTGAGGGCCGCCTTGAGGTCTGGCTGCAGAACGCAATGGGAACCTGGGGCTCAGGGTTGGGTCATGGTGAGAGCCCCATGACCAACCCTCCGGAGTGCCCACGCTGACGCTTAACCAGGAATTAAGACCCAGAATTAAACAGAAGCCCTTGAAACTCTTAGACCAAGTTTCCATTTCGCTCCGTTCTTGGTTACAAAGCAAATCCCTTCCTCTCTGACCTCTCCTGCTCTGCCATTCCGTGCGCCATCGCTCTCCTGTAGGCGAATCATCTCCTCCACGGTGTGAGCAGAGGACAACTTGGTGGTTTTCCCCATGAGCAGGACTGCTCCTGTTGCCCTGCCTTTCTCTTTTGGAAACGCAAACGACGTTTCTTCAGACACGAAGGTAGCACTTAGGCTTCCCATCCCGCCTACCCCCTGGCCTGGGCTTTGTAAATGTAAGTGCAGATTATGAATGCATGTGCAGTGTCTGATATTTCTAGGAAGAATACTTTATAACTGAAATCTCTCTTCTCCTGGGGATGAAAGCAAAACAAATTTAAGGATTAAATCACACAGAGGTATAATCCCCAAGGGAAACTTACTTTAGTTATTATGATTATATTACGATGTACGCCTCGGTACAGCAGAAGCTGTGTGAATACCATTTCAGTGGGGAATAATTTTTAGTCTTACAGCCTATAGTACATTATAATGCATTTCTGGGAGCCTGATGAATAATAACTGCAATCCTCAGATTTCTTTGCTTTCTTTGGTTACTTTGGTATTCCCCACCTTCCCTTTTAAAAGAGAAAGGAAGAGAGCAAGATGTTCTTAAAACAAAAACTTGCACTGACTTAGAGAAGTTTTAAGCAAGCATTCATTACGAATCTCTGGATATACTTCATGGTGCAAAATGTTTATGTAGCTTGTGAGCAAGTAACAGTGTAAGACAATCCACGGGGTCTGCTATGCTCGTGTCCTGTTGTAAGATCTGAGCGATCAAATCAGGCAGGTTTTTGTGTGTTTCTGGAAGTGTGGGAAATGAGGCCCCTCTGCATGTTGTAGTTGCACAGTCTTGCTCCCATGAGCTCCCTTGGGGCAGCGGATGAGCCCTCAAAGCCCACTCTGCACTTGGTGCTGGGGTACAGCAATGTGCTCAGGGCCGTATGAAGCCTTGGCTCTTTGTGCTTTTCATCCCTCTGTAATGTGAGAGGGAAAACTACAGCTCTAACTGTCAGAAAACTGATGTCCTGGGATTTTGGAGGACACCTTTTGGTAGATGAAGCTGAAGCCAGTCCTGATGCTGGAATGAATATGAGGTACATGAGACTAGTTAAAAGAAAGACAAAAGGATGTGGTTCCAGTGTAGTCAACAAGTCAAAGATACAACTGACAAGGCTCTTTAAAACTGCTGTACCAAGGAAGACACACATCTCCATATCAGTGGCCAGTGAGCTGCTCTAGAAAGCTGTAGGTTGGCTGAGCACAGTTTCCCATCTGCACAGCCAGTCCTTATCCTGCCCTGTGAACATCATATTTCACTCTGTGTGTAGCAGACACCGTGGTGTTTGCAGATGATCAAGTAAAGTACAGACAAACTAAGTGACTTGACCAAGGTCACACAAAGAGTCTGTCAGAGCAGGAACTTGAGCACAGGTCTCCAAAGCCCCAGGCTGGTGTCCTTACCATTAGATCATCCTTCCTGTGAAGACTGAAAATCCATATTGGTTGCATCGTTGCACTGTATACCGCTTCAGAACAGCTGCCCCCAGAATACTGTGCTCCTTGCAGAGCACTTCATTACCAGGAAGATATTGATTGACACGTTGGAGGGAGTTCAGAGAAGAGCAACAAAAATAATTAGGGAGTGGAGAGATTGACTTGAGAGATTGATTTATGAGGGAAGATTAAGTGAGATAAATATGTATAGCTTGGCTTACCTGCAGCTGAGGATGGTACATGGTAAGTCTGCAAATATTTAAGGTGTGTAAACAATCAGGAGGAAGAATTGCCACTGCTGGTGCAGTCTGCTGGGAGGTTGGTGAGGCCACATGCAGGGGTTGTACAGAGCCCTTTCACAGCATGGCTGGGCCACAGGTCCTGCCCCTCTGTGTAGGGGAAAGAATGGCATTTGGAGCTATGAGGTTGGTGTAGAAGGGGAAGCTCCACTGGGTGCATGGCTGGAACATGCAGTCCATGTCACGAGATGCTGAGCTCTGTCCTGCAGGTGATGGAGAGCCATTCCCAGACTGGAGCGGCAGGATCCAAAGTCACAAACCCGTGTGAAATGGGTGATGTGCTGTAGAGGAAACAGAAGAAATGTGGTTAATATCCCTTGCATCAGTAAATGTCAGTTGCCATGGCAACTACAGTGCTTGATTATTATGGAATAGCAGACCAAGAAGCCAGGTACAGCTTATGGAAATTCTTAGTAAACCTGAGTTGGGCTATCCCAGCTTTGATCGACCATAAAAACAAGCAGGAAACAAACTAGCTCAAATCCCAAAACAGCTTCTAAAATTGCCTTTTTCAAGGAGAAAGTGGGACTCAGCAGCAAGCCCCCCATGATGCTGTAGCTTTCGTGGTTGCTGATGGCATTCACGGACTGATGTCAATTAGCTGTGGCCCAGAGCTTGCAGGGTGTCACAGCTTGGCCAAGGCTGTTTCCGCTATATGGGTTTCCTAAGTGCTTTCAAGGAATTTGGTTTTGACTTTTAGGTGTCCCTTCTTTTTCTTTAGCCTTCTCTTAAGGCTGTGTGTATGTGCTAAATTCCCAGGGAGGTGGTGGAGTCACCAAGTGTTCAAGGAATGTTCAGGTGTTGTACTGAGGGATGCGGTTTAGTGGGGAAAAACTGGCGGTAGGTGGATGGTTGGACTGGATGATCTTGGAGGTCTTTTCCAACCTTGGTGTTTCCATGGTTCTAAAATCTGATCAAATTGAGAAGAACCTCTTTATGCATGCTGAGATCCTCACTGAGATGTCATCACTCCATAGGGCTTGCAGCATGGACGCAGCTCTTCAGCATATCTGCAGGAGCTGAGAGACTTGAGATTGTTCAGCCAACCTGTCCATGAAGCCAAAAAATGCCACTGAAAACCCGGAGGGTGTTCTGCTTCAACGGGAGTTCTGTCTCTGGGATGAAGGAGCGCTCAGTGTCCATACCTCAGTATTTTATGTTAGGAGAAAATGTTCTTTCCTGACATCTTTAAATTTTACCCCTTAATGGAGAGGAGAAGTAGGCACTGATTGCAGTCAGTGTGCAGATTGCCCCATGTTGGTGCACTGTAGCTGCCATCAATTTCTGCACCTCACTGACCTGTAACCATATGGGATGGGGAATGGAGCGTGTCTCTGTGTACAGAATGTGGTGGGTGAGTTCCTCCAGCACTTGCCTGCCCTGCCCCATCCACCTGTGCCCATGGAGCAGCCCCTGCTCCAACTCCTGCCTTGTGTGTTCCCATCTCCTTTTCTTTTCTTTCCGTTGCAAGCTCAGTTTGTAGTTATACAGTCAGGTCTCCACAGAGTAATTTACTGGCAGAATCTCTCCCAGAATCCAGCTTGAAACCAAGCTGTAAAAACAGCTGAGAGTGTAAATAATTCATGCAGACAATATGACTTTTTTATGTAAATTCGGTGCATTAACCCTCTATTATAATGATGGACGACAGATATGGGCGACGTTGCCTTGGTAAGAGCTAATGGATGGCCACCATAAATTCACTGCACATTTTATTGTGTTGCTGGAAATTGTGCCTTCAGGCAATGCTGTTTACTTTTATGTAAAACTCAGGGTTCCCTAAATATTACAAATATTTTACATCAGACTCCTCAGCATTTGGGCACAGCACACAAATCAAGCTTTCTTCATCTGAGTTGTAATTAAAGGTTTGTTATTTTTTTCAGGGACAATTATCTAAAACTATAAAGAGAAATATTTTTTCCCTTTAGATGTTCAGTCATTGACTTATTAGCAAAACCTTTGAAGAAAGATATTAAATAACTGCAGCGTATAACTTTGCATTAGGCTGCGTGTCGTATGCATAGCAAATTTGGAAATAGTTCCTTGTTACTAGTTTTTATTTTTTACCATTCCTTGTGCTTAGTTACACATAAAAAATTCTTCCTCCCCCCCCTTGCATATGCTTCTCTCTATAATTCATTTCTGTTTTATCAGGGTAAATCTCTGAACCATGTCCTTGAGGAATTCAGTCTCAGTAAACATGGAAACTTTCCTTCATTTCAGGGGATTCTAAAGATTGATATTCTTTTTTGTTGTTGTTGTTTCTTTTGGGTTTCGTGACTGTTTTGCACGGACCTTCAATGGGTAAATTGGGATGATGCACATGATTTGCTGAACACAAATGAGTTTCATATGTCCAAAAGCGTATATTTAAAAACTACAGAGAAAAAAATATAGCCATCATTGCAACTATGCAATTAATTCCCCTTAATCAAACATTCAGTTTAATCTTGTTGTACACCTCAGCGTTGGGAAAAGAAAACAAAAGGTGAAAAAGCAGTTGTAGGTAGGAAAGGATCCTACTGCTTCCAACAGAGGGNAATGGAATCCCATTTGTAACAAAGGCAGGAGATGCTGGCAGTGGTGCCATGACTGTCCCTGTCCCATTGGTTGCCTGGAGGATCCAATGACCAGAATGGCCTCTGGTAGAGCTCTGCATGGGGACTCATCAGAAGCTCTCTTGGAATCAGCATAGGGAATGGCATAGGTTAGTTGTGCCAAGGCATGTCCTCCCCATCTCCTTTCAGAGGAAGGCACCTCTCGTTTCTGGCAGTCCTTATTTTGATATTTGTATGGAGAAAAGGCTGTGTGAGGTTGAATAGGAGT
>PPHD01003689.1:0-14358 GCA_002909625.1 Bambusicola thoracicus | reverse complement strand
CTTCCCCCCCCTCCTCCCCCTCCCCTCTTTCAGTCTGAATTAAAGTAATTCTGGTTTGTCTTTTGTCTTTGTGTAAACTTTTAATCTGCAGTGCTAGCTTGCCTCCAGCAAATTATGTCTATAGGATGTTTTCCAAACTGCACAATTCTATAGGGACTCTGCAATGTCTTTATCCAAATAGTACATGAAAAAAATACCCACCTGTTACTTGAGAAAGAATCAGAGACATAAAAGCATTACAAAACATTTTAACTAAAAAACCCTCTGTAAAAATAGAGAAATTTAAAGAGTGATCTAAATAATTGCTGAATTAATGTAACTCGCACATATTGCCAGGGTAGGAGTGGAAGGAAGATGTTTCAATGACACTGTCAATTAACAGAAACTCTTTAAAAGATTGTCCCTAAGGCCATACTTTAAAAACTTCACTAAACAGTATAGTACAAAATGGAGTATTAATTATAACTGGTCAGAAGTCTTTTTTTCTTGAAGCATTTTCATGTCAGAAAGATTCTGCTCATCAAAACGTAAACTTGTCACAAGAAAGAACCTTTAAAAAAATCAACAAACCAAAAGAAAAAAAAAACTCAGCAAGTTTGCTATTGAGCAATTTTGATAAAAAGGCCAACATCACCATGGTCACAGTAATCTTTTGACTGAGATATTAACAAGGGACATGAAGAAAAGAGGATTAATCCCAGGTTTCAGTATCCTAAGTAAGTGCCCTGACAGTCAAGTAGTCTTCTCTGGCTGTGAATTTAATTCCGAATAAATGGATTCAAGTATTAATTGTTGGCCCATAAAGTTCTGATGTGAGTTTCTGGCTAGTTCGGTTCACTGAATGAATGTTGGAGAGAGACTATTAACTGATTCTTTTAATACCCATAGTAGATGTTGAATAGAAAGTGAATAGAAAGCAGGATTTTGCTTCGTGATACAACATTCCTCACTTTAGCAGTGCTTCATCTGAATCTGTGGTTATCCAGTGTAGAGTTTCATTGATATCACTTGATATCCATGGGTGTTCAGGGCTTTGTCCATATAAAACTGGTCTCAGCATGAAAGCCCAATTAAATGAGTATGCATCTTCTCATGCAGTGAAATAGCACTGGAATATTGCAGCAGAACAGAAGCTTTTCTGTGCAATGCTACAAATGCTTAGTGGTGAATTTGCAGACAGAACTCTTCCTGGGGCAACACTTGCTCTTTTATTATTAATTTTCTTGCTGTCTAATATTACTGAATCTGTGTTCTTGATGTGGACAACTTAGGATTTCACCGTAGTGAGTCAGAAAAAGATTTTTTTTCTTTTTAACTGAAAAAATAATCCAACAAAAATATGTTTATGAGTTATTAACTATTACCATTTTTAAAATCCTAGAAAAGCAATTTAATAACAGTACTGGAAAAAATGTGCACCAACACTTCATTAAACATTCTTTTACTATAAAAATCTGTGTTCTGAGAATGGGCCATTAAAAATTGTGTTAATTATAGATGAGGCTGAAATAAAACCCTCTGTTTACAATTTTCACCACACCATGTTAGGGGTGAAATCTCTATTTGGACTTTGATTGACAGGCATCACTATTTTTAACCTTCTTTTTTTATTCTTTGACAATTGCAGAAAGAACAACTCATCCTCACTCTCTCGCCATATCATCCCTCCTCCTTCTTCCAGTGTCCAACATGCTAAAGAATATTCTGACACTATGAGATTTTTCTGTAACAAAAAGATTACCACTCCATTTTTCCTAACCAAGAGATTTAACTCTGTAAAATATGTAAGAAAACACTCTTGGAACACAATTTTTTCAATATATTTTGTAAGTGTTTCAAATAATACTAAGTCACTAGCATTCACTAGTTTATGTGGGCTAGCTTCAGGTATATTTAAATTCTACTATTTTTAAATAAGTACTTCACATTAATGCAAATCAACATCTTTCAATTCAGTAACTAAATGGTGGTTTAATCCTCACATGGTAAAAATATAATGTGTTATCCTGAAAATATCAATGAATGAATCCCATGCAATAGTATAAACCACATAGTAACAGTAATTACTTAACAGCAATTTAAAGGGCAGTAATTAAAAGAAACAAACAAAATCTTAATCAGACTCATCATTTACTCACCTGTGGTTTTTTCATTTGCAAATCAATGTTTGCAGTACACAGTGTAATTTATTATTTTGAAACTAACAAAATTTTCTATGTTGTCTAAGAGCTATTCTCTTTTTTAAAGTTGATGGATGTTCCTTGCATACAAACAGAGTTAAAGCTGTCTTGAAAATGCCATGTCTGATGTGTTATTGAATAGCAGATTTTTATTAGTTTGAAACAAAAAGAAAAATTATCATACAGTAACTTTACAGGGATCATTTGTTTTGAAGGAAGGAGAAAGGAGAAAGGCAGTAGACATAAAGCAGATGTTGTCATGAGATAGGCTGATTCGGTATTTAAAATCTGGATCAGGAGAGCTGATACATCAGGATCAGATATCATAAAAGGGCCAATAGCAAAATGAGTTCTCCTAAAGTAAAGAAAAAAATGCAGCTTGGATGAGTGAACTCACCATCCAACACATGGAAATGTGTTTTTCTATCCTTCAGGACACTGTATTACAATCACTGTAAGCATGAAATCTTGGATATGAAAATATTGGACTACATGGAGAGTGACAAATTACCACCATTTTGATTATTCATGACTATAACAGTGCTGTATAAAACCTCCCAGCAACTGACTGAGCACTGGGGTAAACTGCGTCTATCTAGCCTCTGCTACAATGTTAGATTGAGAAATCTTTTTTATTTTTTATTATTTTATTTTATTTTCATTTTTATTTTAAAATGTGTTGTAATAAGCAGAAAAGTAGGTTAAAGACCTATAAAGTCATTGAAAGGATGTTTACAACATTGTCATTGACAAGAGTAGCAGATATGTGATACACATGATGATACACAGTGATTAATGAAAAATATTGACATTGTCTATGCTCAAGAAAATGGGGAAGTCTTGGACTAAAGTCAAGGATCCCACAGTATGTCTGCTCTACAGCGGAAAGATTGCTCCATTCCTTGTTCTCCAAGCAAGGCAGAAAAGGTGAGCAAAGCCCATGCAGGCTGCTGTAATCTCCACTAAGCAGTAGCCACACAGTGCCTTGCCTTCCTGCTAAGATGACGGCAAGTTTCCAAAAGAGAAAAAAAGCTCTGTACAGTGATTAGCTTTCGGTGGAGCGAACATGCAAGAAGCTTTTGCAGTGGGAAGTTAGATTTCTAGCCATGTTATTTGTAAATTGGTGCATGGTAAATAGTGCTCACAAGCCAGAAAAGTACATTGCTACATTTTACACTGCCATGTGTAATCAAAAGTGGTTGTTACTATGATATTTAAACCTTCCCTTGCACCATATTTGTGATGGTAGTTTATAATGAGCAGGTTTCAGTGGAATTTGAGAACTATCTAATTTTGCAAGAAAGGCATTTTCATGGGTGATTTTTGAAAGGAAATGAAACAGAAACAGCTAAATTCCAAGACCGTGAATTCTATATCAGGCTAAAACAGCCAGAGTTATAGCTAGAGGAATTCCTGTTTCAAACTAGTATTACAGACTGTGATAAAATCAACTGGAGAAGAGAATATTCTAAGGAGACCTTACACAGACCTTCCAGTACCACTTCCCAGCTTACATTTGTAGTTGTCTTTTCTAGGTATGTAAGAGACCCTTAGAGACTGTCAAAGTCTTTACAGCCTACAACAACACTGTAGTACAACACCAGAAACTAGGAGAGGAGGTGTTACACATCCAGAAACAAGTGTACCATGATTAACACTGTCCTAACAGAGTGCTTTCTGAAAATCCCACTTCCATAGCACAGTCTCACATTCCCAAGAGAAGACGAAAAATCTATAGGGTGAAATTAAAAGATTTGATTTACATATGAATTTCAAATCAACCGTTATAAAGTTTGCTTGTCTATTTGGAATCGCTTTTCATTTCAAAGTGGACCTCTGAGAAAACTTAGTAATGTAAAAGGTTATGCTATGCATGGACTCTCATACAACAAGTGCAGAATATCCCCTTTATTACCCTTTTCCTACAGTGTAATTTTCCTTTTTACAGGAAAGGGCACTTACATAACACTGTAACACAATATTTGTTACCTTTGCAGTATCTGAAGTTAAAGTTCTCCAGATTCCTGGCATTCACAGATATTTTAGAAGCTTCAGTTTTTTGATGATTTAGAAGAATTGAAATAGAGAAGTTTTCAAGTTTGTCTTCCGCATGACTGTTTCTCACATTATCTTCCCACTTTAACAATTTGATAAAGATGTCCTCACATTTAATCAAATTTATTAATCTCAGAAAGTCCTTTCTGTCTCTTAGGAAAACGATGCCTGAGCAGGTATACTTTTATCTCTCTTTGTTGTAGCTGACAGGCACTCTCTGTCAGACAGGTCCTGCTCAAGTGTAGGAGCTGGAATTACAAATGTGTAATTTTTACTATATGAGCTGTGGAAAGGTATACACAAAGAATGGTTCTTGGGTGGGCTTCTGTCTGTCCCTCTGCAGAGCACCTCTTGAGATGATCCTTGGTGAGAAGATTTCAGCCAGAACTACACCAAGCAGAGAAACAACTCTGCAGTATCTCCTCTGGAAAGTTGTTTATCTAGCTAGGTCAAGGTCAAGAAGGAAAAATTGGGTGTCTTAATAAAGGGAGAGTTCATGCACAGTAAGTGAATACACTGCTTAGACGGAGAGCAGTTCATCCAGCAGTGGACTCAGAAGCCAGAAGATGCAATAAAAGCGAAATTAAAGAATTAATTAAAGTGGTACTATTTTTAATACAGTGTCTCTCTTATTCAACCTCTACAGTACTTAATTCCCATAACAACTCAAGAAACATCTAGCCAGCAGCTAATTAAAGTTAGAATGATGCAACTATCTCCAGTTCATTCTCTTTAAGGGACTAAGAGGGTCTTATCAGATGGAAACACTGATGGAAAAAGTTCATTGTGGAGCAAGCAAAAGAAAACTATTGAAGGAATACAACCATGTCTTGTGCCACTAAGCAATCAGTTTGTCAGTGTAAGCTCATGTGAAGTAATGTATAGTGAAGAAAACACATTTTTAGTGATCATTTCTTACTTTTGCTGGTTGCCTTTACTTATGATTTACCAATTAAATAATGAGAAAGTTAGTAATGAGCACCACAAGCTAGGTTCTGAAGAGCTCAGCTGCCATGCAGGTGTCTAAATGGGACCTCTTCACAAATCTTCACTAGGAGGTTGAACTCAGTAAGATGAATGTGCAGTAGCAGGAACATGCAGGTCATCAGGTGGTAGTGTGGTACAACACTGCCCAGAAAGCAGAACTGTCATCCCTGAAAATATCTGCACGAACTGGCTTGAAGATTTATACCATGGCTTCAAGTAGTTTACTTTACAGTAAGTGGTCTCTATATAAATCATAAAGTTATGGAATCACGAGAGGCAAATTACAACTTTCAACAAAAATACCCAGACACAGGTATCTACATGTTGATATCTGTGTGTTAGATAGATGCCTGCACTCCCAGTAATGTCAGTGTAGTCTGTACATTGATCAACTAAGCTACTTCTGATTCCAGATGAACTGAATCTTAAGGTGAAGATACATGTTTTTTGAATGTATATAAGCATTTTTTTTATTTGCAAACAATAACTGTATAATTTGTGAGAAATATTTTTTATTTTATTTTATTTTTTCTTCTGATTTTACACATCCATTCAGGATATCATTTCATGTTTTTGAAAGAATGAGAACTTTGTCATATATATGAATATTTCTGACTCTTCTTCCATGTTATTGCCATTCCCCTGCAAAGGCACATTTGCCAGTACAGAACATCCACTTCCTCCAAACAGAGGTCCATGGCTCTTTACTGCTTTTCAGAATATAGATCTGCCTACTGCAGCTTGAGCCAACAGAAGGAGTGAGAAATGCTGGATCCTGAATTAATTCTGGCTCTTTACCAAAACAATGGGCAGGAGGGAAAGGCTGTTTGGTTGGCCTTACTTTTGTGTCAGTGCTTTGCAGTGAAGTGATCCAGGCTTCCATATTGTAACAGTGCTATGAGCTCTACAGCTGCAACAGCACTTCCACTTTTAAATGTTTGCTTTAAATGTGAGGTATTGTTTCAGGATAGAGAGGAGATTGTGAGAAGGGGAATGTTTCAGGATAGAGAGGAGATCATGACAAGGGAAAGAAGAAAACATGGATTCATATTGAAAGCAGAAAATTTTCTGTAGTATTGATGGTGCAGTTTGGTGCAGCTGGACAAAAAGGCGCTGCATGTATATATCATCATGCCATATAATGGGGGGAATTAGGCTTGCTAGTGTAGAAAGGGGAAATTTGAACAAACATCAACTGTCAAACTGGTTAAACCAATTTTACTTAATTTCTTTCTTGAAAAGAAAATATGCTTTATTTCTTTTTTCTTTGCAGGAAAAAAAAAAAAAAGATGGATTAAATGCTATAAGTATTTAAAAAATAGAAGGACTAATGTTAGCAAATGGAGTGCCTTGAGCAGCATTACCACAGAGCATGCAGCATCACACACAGTGCTCATGGGACGTCTTACTCTAAGGACAAATCAAACTACCAACCGACTGCAGGTATAATCCTCTGTATATGTCCTTGCTTCTGAAAACAGTATTCCTTCCATTCAATTCAAGGGAACAGAAACCAGCAGAAGGATCTAGTGAGACAGTAGTTTTAGACACAGCCAGCACATGCTCAGTAGAGGTATCTGCAATGGACTCATGCTATGCACCTGAGGCAGAATAGCTTCAATCACAGGTCAAACACATTGGCAAAGGCCATAGCAGGCCACGTGTAGATAGATACCAGTAACCGAAAGCAGAGGTGTTTGATGAGGCCCCCTGTTGGGGAGCAAGAAAGATGTACCTGATAAGGGACTGAACTGAAGTCCTTTACTAGAGTTGGGACTAAAGGGTTAGAAGAACATGTAGTAAAGTAGTGGTGAAATTAAGGACAGACACCTCCAGTTCTATAAAGATGAGAAAGATTCCTCAAATGTACAGCTGAGTTATCCAAAGAGAAGCTGAGGTGTTATATGCAAGGAATATATATGTTGTATTATTGATGGAGTCCTGATATCTCTCTGTTTTAAGTGATCAAGTGATTACAGAGGAGATAAATCTTCCATATATCATACCTAAAAGAGAAACAAACTTTCCACCTTACATTTATGAAAACCCATGCTTTGTAGTAGGTGGTGTGGAGACAAGGCTGCATATAACCTTCTGTCTCATTGTTAGAGCATTCTGAAGACCGCTGGAATGGAGTTATTATGGAGCAGACTACGATACCCTCCACCACTGCCAATTGGTATCAATTCTCAGAATTATGGACAACACAAAGGGAGAAAATTGTTATTTTTCCTAAAATTTAGAGTAAGCCATGCTCTCTGCTAATCAGATGAAGCCCTTTCAATCTCAGCAACACAGTCTTATTTTTCTTCACGAACATTGGGTGCATTAATGTGGCTATCACCATTACATAAAATGTGTGCTTAAGAGATACATGAAACTGATGTTTTGAAGGGGTGATATGACCACTGTATAAACTGAATGTAAAAAGACCTTAATCAGCTAGAACCTTTGGATGTGCAAGAATAGCAGACAGATCCCTCTGGTGTAAATGCACATCAGGAGTTCACACAGAATGAAATTTATGAAGCAAGGACACAGTTTCTACATTTTCCACTATTTTAAAGAGTACTGTGCTCCAATGCTGCAGAGCTGTTCTTTAGCAAAGCTGCTCTGCTAAAATGATAAACAAAATCTGTTTCTTTGAAGGCAGCAGGAGTCCTTGAAGATCATTTCAGATGCAGTGTGAGTCTAGTGCACAGAATGATCTAAGGCCTAGATCACAACACATGGGGATGGACTGAATTACTCTTCTCACATATAAATACAAGGAAGCTGTGTAGGACCTACAGATTTTCCTACAGTCCAGTTGTAGAGGGTGAAGTGGACAAGTTTCATTAGTAACAGCAGGTCTAGAAGATGGTGAGTTCAGAGAAAAGATCTGATTCTTTAGTTATAACAGAAGTGAATTAGGATTCCTTGGCTGAGGAAAAGACAGCTCTTTTGCTGGAATTTGGAAATAGTCAAGAGTAATTATCAAGAGGCTGGCTTCAACAAGGAACTGTAGAGGAAAAGGCAAAGTTTCTATTTTCAGTATTCATTTAACATAACCCTTTATTCTGTTTGCAGCCCACATGATGACGCAATGTTCCTCCATTTATATTCCTAGATTTTGAATCATAAAAACATTAATTCACCTCTTAATTATTCATTTAGGAGTTTCTTTGTTGGGCTCTCAGGAGTACTATATTAGGCATTTCTTTTGTAAAATGTAGATTTAGAATGAAAGAAGAATGAAGAGTTAGACTCTTCTGTAAAACTACAGAGGATTTAAAGTGAAAACCATATGAAAATAGACAAACCTTCAATTAAAAAATGAGTTTCCAAAAACACAGACCACTAGACTGAAATTGCATGTTCTTTGCATGTATCTATTCAAATATGTACCTAGTCTTTTCAGATAAAAATGGAATAGTAGAAAGAAGAATGTAGATTCAGAACATTGTAAAAATATGTAAGACTTCAAGAAAATTCGGTGAAGTGTATATAACAATTACTGTTATTTTCATATTCTGAAAGATTTTGTAAAATCAAATTTATATTAGCTTTAGAGTTTTTTTGTTTCACATTTCACACTACGATCAAGAGATGCTATGAAGTTTTTCTGAGGATAAATTTTGGTACGAAGAAAATGATGGAAATATGTCCTATTGCCTTGTAGTTCATAAAAACTAAAAAAAAAATGACACTAACAACAGTGTAACAGACGGTAAGGTAGGTGAACCCTACCACTTTGTACCATGGTGTACCACCCTTTATTTAACAAGACCCACACTCTTTTCACTTGTTATGTGGGCAAAAGCAACTGTCAGGCTTCTTTCCCACCCTGAGAGCCTAAGTCACAGAAACTGCAGAGAAAGAGGTTCTCTGGGAATCTGAAGTGTCAGGGACAGCTTCAAAGCAGAAAGACAGAAATAAGACTATTGGGTTTGACTTCTAATTTTTTCCCTTCCAGTCTTTGGTGATTCATCCAGTCATATCTTCTGAATGAAAGGAAAATTGGCCACTGCAATCTGCTGGAAAACCATTACAGTTCATTCAATCCTCTATTTCCCAAAGCTCTTGCATGATACTTTTATCCGAGCTGCTTCTGAAACTCTGTAAAAAATTTGATGAACCTGAGTGTGATTGAGGAGGTACGTTTCCCTTAAAATAAGCATACTAGAGCACTCTTTCAAAGATAACAGATCCCCAGTTACAAAACAAACAAACAAAAACAAAAACAAAACCTCAGAAGAATCTAACTTGGATGGTCAATAACCTTTTGACATGCCTACAGGGATACATATGCTGTAACATCTTGCAGGTTTACTTTCTGGATATGTTTACATGCAACTTTATCATACCACTGTATAGCTGTAATTTTGTAGACAACTATGTGATGTGCATGAAACCTTTTATTAAACATTAGATTACCCATCTTACATATAGCATGAGAACAGATGAAGATGACAAGGTTGAGCATCTCTTAAATGACAACATGCTGTGGCTATAGTTATGTGTTTTTTTTTTCCTCCTTTCCTGGAGTCTGAATGCTAGAGTATTCTGCAATGTGTTGTGACAAAGAAGCACCTCCATTACAGAGAAAATTACAGACCAGGCTGGAAGCTGTACTTTATAGCCATTCTTTAGGCAGACCTAGGTGACCAACTCATGGTTTTATCCCTAATGAAACACAAGGAAAATTGCATGGCACAGTATGTATTCTATTTGAAACTGGAAAGCAGGCTTATTC
The DNA here is from genome assembly GCA_002909625.1 of Bambusicola thoracicus. Taxonomy (NCBI): domain Eukaryota; kingdom Metazoa; phylum Chordata; class Aves; order Galliformes; family Phasianidae; genus Bambusicola; species Bambusicola thoracicus. The sequence goes on along the minus strand of PPHD01003689.1, from coordinate 4,401 downwards.
AGGAAAAAATGTAGTTATTCATTGTTATACCATACACATATGTAATAAGCCTATGTGTATGTACCACATGGAAATGTTCGCCTTTACAGATTATATCCTCATACACATAGATAGCTCTGCTACATTTAGTTCTTTTCAGGTCACAATAATAATGCAAAAGTGTGTGTGGGGGAAGGTCTTCTACTGACAGTTGAAAAAAAGAAGTGAATAAAGTGGAAATGCTGTGCTTACCAGCTCCCACTGTTCAGGCCACAGAGGGTCACTGAACTGCAGTTCATTTCCTATTCCACTCTCTGACTTCAACACTTTGAAGACTGCTGTAGGGATGTAATCATTCTTCTTGTGCTTGAGTGAAAACCACACAGAAAGATCAGTCATTTGCCTGCTCTGTTATTCACCCTCTTCCTCTTTTCATTTCTTCTCCTGTTTTAATGTAATTGTAAAGATCACCATTTCTTTGAAACAGTTTGAAATTTAGATTTATTACTTAAAAAAATCTCATGATTTCATCAAATTGCTGTCTGAATTTGATATGCTACATACTTCACAAAATTAAACTCCTCCAATGGTATCTCCAGTACTCGCTTTCCTGGAGTTTAATACTTTAGAAAATCCATATTATAAAAGCCCTCATTTAATCTCAGTGGTCTACTTTACCTATCACAGATAACAAGTGTAATGAACAACTGTAATGTAGACCCAAGTTACAAGCATAAACACAAGACAACGAAACACAAATGTCCTGGAAACGTCATATTTAATTTCTAATGTTTTCTCACAATAGAGTGATACAGTACCTTAGATAAGATGATCTCAGTATGTGTGATGGAATTTTTGTCCTTAGAAAAACAACCTTCTTATCTTTCATTTTTTCTTCTCATTGTGTTACAAAACATCTTGGTGATGAAAGCCACTTTGCAGGGGCAAAAAGATGTTTGGCTGCAGTGGTTAAAGGAAGACAGCAACAGGACCCCTTTGAATGCATTTCCCTGTGAGGCTGTGCACACACTACTGTTGTTGTTCCTGCCCTACACAGTCATCATGTTTGGTCATTTTGGGAGCTGAGCTACTACATTCAGTCCAAAACATAGTTCAGGCGTCATCAGTACATAAAATGGAGGAATCAAAGAGACAAGGGGAGGAGATGCTGGACAGTGTGGGCTCTGTCTCTAGTTCTCTGGTTCTGTTTGGGAAACAGGTTACTCGTTGGATATTATGGCCTAGCCCAAGCTCTTTGCTAAGGTAGTCTCTATGTCTCAAGAATTTTGACAGATCTGTAATTTACTTTGCAGCTCAGACATCTAGTTGCCTGACCTGTGAAAAAGCTAAAGAAAATGCAGTAAAATAAAGACATGGAATAGTGAAATGGTGATAACCTCACTGCTGGAAAATATCTTCAAGTAGTAGCAAAAGTATGTCCATTTCTACTTATGAATGCATGTCCTTGTGTTACTTTAATTCACTTAGCTACATTAGGAAATCATCCCCCAAACCCCATGGAACACCTGAAATGTTCATTCCCGTAACACAGCAACAGGCTCTTAAAACATTTTTAGTAGACTATTGTTCTTACAGTTTTTACCACCTCTTGTCAAAATAAATCAAACCATGATAATCTCCACAAGCACTTTAAAAGGATTAAAATTATGGGGAATCATTTTATATACCAAATTACTTTGTATATTTCTATTCTCTTGAATGAGAAGGGAAAATGAATTGGAAATCAAAAGAGGGAATTGCTCTTTTGATATCAGCATTTTCTTTTCTATGGGCATAATTAAATAGATCTTAGAAGAGTGAGACAGAAAGAAGATAGAAGAGGTAGAAAAGGAGAAAGGGACAAAGGGAGGTGGAGAGAAGTAGTCTAGGACCAGAATTAAAATATTTATCTATCTTATTTATCTAAAAAGATACACTCTATCAGATTCTCCTCTCAGGACTGCTCTAGATGGAGAAGACCATGCGTTTACCCAGTGGACTATTTAGGTGACTTCCCTGCTGCTCTCCCTAACATCCCAGATAAATGTAGCATCTGAGGGGGAGGGCAAAAGCGTTCTTGCTACAGCCTTCTCTGTTGATGGACCAGTTCTCAAGGCAGCTGGCATATTTGAGAGAACCCATATAGTGGCACGGAGTTTTTACTGGACTCAGTTACCACAGCTATTACCTATGGGAGCCTACACAGCTTAACTGTGCTCAGCAAGTGTTTGGTTTCTGAATTCAGTCTGCTAGAATGCCTGCTTATGTTTTCAAGCACTTCAATTTTGTACTACAACAGGAAGGACAGTAAATAGATGCTAAGTGAAACAATTCTGCTTTGTGTGCATTAAACCTACACTATAGAGAATGTTTTCGTTATTTTATTTCTATAAAGGATTTTTTTTTTAAAATAACTTTTCTCCTTCCTTTTCATAATCTCAGTGAGGTATCTTGGATTACATCCTACAATTCTTAGTGGAAAAAAATAATGTGATACTGGGAGAGTTCTGAGTAACCTGAACTGATCTGAAAGGAAGCCTTAAAACTTTAGCAAGGCAATCTAAGCAACAGGAATGTAAGATGCAGCCACTAGTAGTGAACAGTTTGCCTTTCCTCTCTTTTCATCTACTACTCCATTTCAGGTAAGATTCCTATGATGAGGTTTAGTTCAATGGACACTCAATGTCCAAGCAATTGCCTCCATATAACATGTAGACTTTCTACAGCAAAGCATTTGTTTGAGGGAGACAAAGAAAGATATGAGAAGTTGCAGAAGGGACAATGACAGTAAGACGAAAGCAGTGGAAAGAGAAAGTAGAAATCATCCAGACAGCAGTGAACATGAAGATGCCTCTTGTTATCTCTATGCAGTCTTCAGCCCAGAGAATTTCTGTACTAGCACCTAAGTAAAACATTGCTCACAATGTATTTATTTTTGTCAGACTTCCCTTTCTTTCATTTTCGTGTAAACATGAGGTATACCAAGCCTTCTAAGTACCTTTAGATTCAAATAATAAGGAGAAAAAGCATTTTCCTTCCTCGTTAAATCTTTCTTCTGCCACAACATTAATTTTAAGCAGCAGAAGGATGTGTGTAGGAATGCAAAATTGCTCAGGAAACTAAAATAAAAAATCACCTGAAAATGATGAGGTGAGGCCCATTAGAGAAGGCTGACTTAAGACAGCAGGATACAAGCAATAAAATGCGTTTTGCTCTTTCTATCTGGTAGATCTCTATCTTCTGTAATAAGATAGAAGTGGTCCTGGTACTTAGATGTGTAGATAAGGGTAGGTGTGTAAATAAAGAAAAAGATTCTGAGACAAAATTTAAATATATCTTATGTTGACAAAGTCTAAGTAGTTCTATTTAGTTAACTTTCTCAAACTAAGAAGAATTCCTATGTCCAAAAGTTACTAAGGTAGGAGGAAATCAGGTATGAAGCTGAAAAGTTTAACTGTAAAATGATTTGAAAAAGTTAAAAATAAAGATCCAAGGGAAATGTGAAGTTTGTCCAAAGCACCTGAAGATAAGGAAAGTTTATAACCGTTGAAATCCCCTCTGTACTTTGCACAGGAGATATCAAATAATGAGAGCTAATCAAACAGGAAGTGAATGATATAGTGCATTTCCTAGGGACTCAGAAGAAGGTTCATTTATAATGTTTGGATAGAAGGCTGAGTGAAAGTGGTGCTGAAAATTAAACTCTTCTAGTGAAATGTTCTGAGATTATGATTGTACTGTAGTAGGGACACTGTCCTGGTTTATTTAATTGCTGGTAATTTCTTTAAATAAGCGTGGGAAAAGAGTGCCTCAAGTGAAGTTGTTGCACACAAACACACACTCTTCCAAGACACCCAAGGACTCCAGGAAGACTTCATTTTTCATGCGTTGATTATCAATGTATCTGACTGCCTAACAACAAGGGGGAAGGAGCATTGTATGGGGAAGCACTGGAACTCATTTGTTTGGAGATCCGTCTGATCCATTTCTGTGCCAAATATTTTTAGACACCTTCTCCAAGTGTTACAAGGAAATGTTAGCTGTGTTTTGACCCATCTCTTGGCAAGATTTTGAAGCACTGAACATAAAAATTTTCACCACAGCAAGGTGGATTCACTGCAAAGATTTGCTTTCATCAGAATCACTGAGTTCACTTTCACTGAGTCCATATGCTTTTCAGTCAGTTGACCAGTGTTCTGATGTTTATATTTAGCAAAAGGAATAACTGTAGAAACAGAGCATTTTATATGGATAGAAAAAGATATTTGTGGAGTAAATTTTACTTCTGTGGGAATGATTAGTACAGTGGAACTGGACTTCACTTTCAGTTAAGCAGCAAAAACAGGCAGAGGCAAAGAAACAATAGAGAAGCAAATATACATCCATGAAGATGATATTTCATACCATGTCTTAAGAAATCCC
>PPHD01003688.1:0-30740 GCA_002909625.1 Bambusicola thoracicus | reverse complement strand
ATGAGATCTCATATCCCAGTAGAGGTGCAGTTGAATTTGAAAGATCCTTCCTTGAAGGCTTAAACCTTACCAAGAAACAAAACCAAACCAATGAGCAGCCTCTTGCTAAGGCTCTCATGGGATGGGCTGCTCTCCTGGCCTTGCGCGGGACTTTTCAGAAGGAAACAAAACAGATACATTACCTAGTTGGAAATGATACTGTTGCCTGAGCCTTGGTTTACAACCTCCGAATCCCAAAACAGCAAAGAAGAGATCTTACAGACCTAAAGACCTCTGTTCTAGATGCTTAATTAATTAATCAATCCTTAAAGCCTTCCCATTAAGGTATTTTTAATATAACTGAATAATGCATAGAAAATAAAGTAGATTCTGATCCTGGCCTTACTGGTGTTTCATGTTACACCCTCTGCCAGATACTTTTCCCCCTCCTGGCCGCCTGCATTCCTCAAGCAAAGTGTTAATTCCTTCCTATTACTCTATTTTCAGTGAGCTTTTCAAACGTACAAGCAGATTCCTATCAATGTGTCAGCCATTGTAACCTTTATGCACCCAGCCAGCTTACCCCTGCAAAACATACTGCTTTGAATCCTCATCTTCAGTGATGGCTTTACCAAGTCCTGTTCCCCAGGCTTCTGATGCAGCATAGAGCAGCAGGTGGTGTCCCCACGGCCCCTGAGCATGGCCTGATGGATACCTGTGGAAGACATGGCTCCACTCTGCCACCACTCTGTCTGCTGAGCATCACTGCAGAGCAGTTTAGATCCAGGATCTAGAGGCACATGCCATTCTCCATTCAGATCACATCCTCCCTCTGCTTTGGATGTGTTATTCTTAAGAGAAGCTTTGGTGTCTATACGTGGGCAATGTAGTGACTGTGGTGTGTCCATGAGTCATTGTTAGCTTATTCTGTTGCAGTGGAATAGAAATATAATGAAAACACTGATTATAATGGTGGCACGACTGTCTCATAGCTGTGGTTTATAACTGAAGGTTGAGATACTCTCCTTACTCCCCAAAGTACAAAATCTGTGAAAGAAAACTTGAAGGAGAGAGGGGAAATGGAATGGGTGTGGGCACAACATGCTGTGGGGAGGGCTGGCAGCTACAGCTGGGTACTCCCCCAGGCACAGTAGGGCTGCAGGGTCAGGCTTGACCTGAGCATGGTGAAGCCAGATTTGCTTGGGTTGGCTTCTTCTGGGGTAAGTTATTTCACAGGGAGAGCCTTGCATTTATCATAACCTAATCTGATGACTTTTTTCACAAAGACTTTTCTGTGCAGTGCATACTACATGGAGGAAACGCTGTAGTCTCTTTGCCCCTTTTCACTTCTTTTTCCCTTCACTTGCCCTCAAATGAAGGAAAAACTCTAATTCTCATGGGGGAGACAATAAAAGTAAGGTCCCAAATGTGCAGAATGGTAATTGATCAGGGAGCATGGAGATGGGGAGATCACCCAAGTCTGATGCAAGAAGTACTCATGTATTCAGTAATGTGCTAGCGGGTTGGAAAGATTTGCTTAGTAACTGTGCCACTTTTGGAAGACCAGCTCAGGTCTGGCAGCTGAAATCACAGGCACAGCTGAGGCTGCCAAGACAAAGCAGAAGTGACTGAGCAATGTGCTGCTGAGCTGGAGAGCTCATTTTCTGCACCAGTGTAAGCTGGCAAAAGGTGTGCCTCCACCAGCCACTGTGCAAACACTGCTTTTCCAAAGCAGTCAGCATCAGGCTGCAGTGATCATTAATTACAGTGACTGTGCAAGTTAATAATACTAGTAATTATAGTAATAATGCTGTTAATTGCTTGCCTTACAGTAGTATTCAGAAATCATCTTCCTGGGTGGAATAAAACATTTAATGAAGAGAGACCTGAGTGCTACTATAATAGCAGGTGACTCTGCACCCTGAACCTTGTGCTGGTGTGTGGGGCCAGCACTGGGTACAGAGCCCTCTGCAGCACCACACTATTCACCCACCCGTCAGGGAGATAGAATCACAGAATCACCAAGGTTGGAAAAGTCCTCCAAGGTCATCCAGTCCAACTGTCCACCTACCTCCCATATTTCCCCACTAAACCATGTCCCTTAGTACAACATGTTGCAGAGGGGGTTGCTGTTGCTGCCTTGTAGTCCATTCTACCTTCCAGATAGATGGAAGATGAAACACATTCACTCTGGGTCTGTCTCATACCTGAAAAGAACTCTTTGGAATCTGAACACGTGGGCAGTGGGTTTGCTACAGCTTAACCCAAGCCTTCTAGTGAGCTCAAGATTGGACTTGATGCTTGTTAGAGCTTGAAGCTAATTTGTTTTGGCATCATTCAGTCATAGCCATGAGGATGGCAGCAGCCACTCTGTGTGATGAGAGTCTTTGTCCCAAAGCTTGGAGAGAGCACGCATGTCCCCTGCATGGAGCAATAGCAAGCTTGCATGGTTTTGATCAGGAATCATTGGCGTTACTCGAGCTGCTGGTGTCCTGCTTCTTGGTGCAGCTGTTGTGTCCCTGTTCAGTCCTTCCACAAGCAGCAGTGCTGATAGTGCAGCTGGAGGGCTTCCAGATGCTTCACTTCAATGTGAGTCATCTCTGAGACCCAAGATAGGGTTCAGGATGAGAGTCACTGCAAGGTGAGGGGCTGCAGCATCCATGCCTGTGCTGCAGAAGGACGCTACCAGCAGTGAGACATGGGCAAGGGCTGGGCATCTGCGGTGTGTTAAGTTGAACAAGACAGCCTTCATTTCCTCAGGGACAGAAATGAACTTATCACTTTATTTTATGATAATGATGCTGAATTCTGATATGAACAGACTGTGCCTTGTTTTTACATCTTTCACTCAACTTCGCTGTAAAAGGTGCTATAAAAATGAATTAGAAGACTTGCTTCAATTGAGTTAGCTCAGTGCAAGTCTTCCTCATTTATAATTCCGGGTGACTTATGAATCCAGATACAAGTTGTGCAAGCATGTAAGCAGGTGCCAGGGACATTTCATGTACTCAGGATACAGGCTTGCTGAAGCCCAAGCTGTGGGATGATGCTGAGCTGTGAGCTGCCCGTACATGGACCTGCTGAGCTGGCCTCCCAGCAAAGCCACACTGCTGTAAGCGGGTCAGAAGGTTCTCTGTGCTCTAGCTTGCAGTGTTGTCTACTCCCAAAGCACTGCTCCTCCCTAGGTCTGACTTCCATTCAGCTCCGTTTAATTAGGAACTACGCGAGTGTCACAGACACCTTTGACCACCTTGTCCCTAAATCACTACGTGCAGCAGCTGGTAGAAACGTTATACTTTAAGCCCTTGACCCTTTATCAAGTTTAATTGGAATGTTAGGTCATTGCTTGCACTGCTGAGCACTCAGCATTGTGGTAACCTGGTAAGGGCCACCTGCCAACAATGCATCTGCTGCTGCATGCTATTAGGATTATGCTTTGACTGCCCAAGTGTGCAAGACCCTAATGTTTCATCTGCTCAGAGCAGTGCCTAAAAGCCTGTCAGGGATCCTCCTCTGGACTCTGCTGGCATTCCAGTCTCCTCTCCACCTTTTGCGTTACTATTTGCTTGGTGTTCACCCCATGCTCCAACATGCTGTGCTAGTAACTCAGTGCTCTGCTCTTGGGGTTATAAGTACGTTTTCTGCTCTCCTACCTCTCTGCAACCCCCCTTTTCTTTTTCCATCACAGCTTGTGCCCTCTTCCATACACAGTCCCACCTTGACTACAGAGCCCTTCACTAAGAGGCCCCTTGCTCCTATGCGTGGGATTCCTGCAGCAGCATCTGCTGCTTTCTTGGGGGAGAGGGAGGCCTCACCTGAGCCCTCATTTTCTCAAACAGTGACCACTTTCATTCTGTTTGCTTCTAAGTCTGATGTATAAAATCCTTCAAAAGTTTAGCTGTGGGCTAATCCTGTCAAAAACAGAAAGGGAAGGCTGGTTACAGCCATTCTTTTTACTTGATCTTGGTAATCCTGCCCGAGGATAATTTGTCAGAGATACAATTAGGAGAAATGCTGTGCACCTGATCTACATGAATGGAGCAAGACAAAATACACAGCGTTCTGATTTAAATTAATATTGATCCCACTAATGGAATCAGAGGTCCAAAATAAATTACATAAATGGAGTTAATCAAGACAAAAAATTTCCAAAGAGTAACCTTGTGTTAATGGAGTTGATGTCAAGTAAAGATGTGCAGAGGGATAACAGAGCATTTGTCAGGGAAGGCTGTGGGCACTGCTGCCTCTTGCCCAGGATGTCCAGGGCTGCTGAGCTAGAAAATGATTTCTGAAGACCTAATATACTAATTTAAAAATAAATATTCTTTTCCTATTTTGTCTGTCTGTGTGGAACTACTGCTGTGTGCAGTTGATAGCCCCTCTTCCCTTTGCCCAGCAGACCTGCCCAGCCCACGAGGCTGCTGGCCTCCAAGGGAAGGGAGAGCAGCGAGTGGGGAGCCAACAGGTGGGGATGGACGGGAGCTGTCACAAGAGAGTTGTTTCAAAGCTTCTTGGCAACAGACAGAGTAGATAATGTTTTAAAATGCTGCTACTCCTACGCTCAGACCTTGCTGCACCAGGCGCTGCTGAACAGACGTTGTTTAGCCTGGAGCTCCGGCTGTTAATGCTGAGCTTTCCTGCCACGGGAGGAAGGAAGCAAAGTACGGGCAGGGCACAGTCTGGGCTGTGCTGGCACAGGGTCCTCTGCAAAGGACCTCAGAGCATACGGTTTGCTGTCTGCAGGCAGCGGAGAGCAGTGCCGGATCAGCGCAGTTAACCGTGTGAGCTGCTTTGCTCGCTGTGGGTCACCTCTTCCCAGCAACAGTGGTAAAAAAGTTCAGGGTGTGGTGGAAAAGAAGTCTTTAACCAAAGTTTGATAGTCAGTGAGTTGCTTCTGGAGCCTTTCAAGCTATGCAGGGAATTTAGCCACATCATTTCCATTCTTTATACTTCAGTTCAATTTTTGTTCCATATGTTTTATTTAAATACGTCGGGCTGTGTGAAGCACTGCTAGCCCTGGCTGTGGATCTGCATGGCACTGTTGTTTGTTGTCATAATCTAACATTTTTTCATGACATTTTTCTGACATTATATATTAAATCACACAAACTTAATATTATATTAGTACATCCTTGCATATTTAATACATTTCAGCTTTGTCTGTGCTATAGCTGCCAATGCCTTCTGAGAAAACCTCGAAAAACCATTGGAAGCATGAATCTCCATAGAAAGTAAAGATCATTTCAGATATCTTCCTGTTGTAATGGTTTCCATGTGTTTGGTAGAGAGCTTATGAGCTGCTGTGCTCCAGGATGCTGTGCACACAAACTCAAAGGACATGCAAGTGTCCTGTGATAGTGACTCCATAAAAGAATATGGCTTCATTACAAGGGAAAAGCTGCATTATCCCAACTCATCGGGAGCGAATCTTTCCTATCTATTAACTGTAATGTTACTAGCAGAACATTTTACAGTAAAGGAAATAAAAGTAGTCAAGATGGATGTGTTAAAATATTTACTGGAGGAATGGCAGGAAGCAGAGGGCGAAGTGTGCACATGTGCAGTGTGCCGATGTTCTCCGCTGCACCTGGTACCCATCGTGAGTCTGCAAAGACATTCCTGTTCATCGTCATATCCAGTCAATAACTTGCATATAACACAAGATACTCTCCTCCTTCTTTTCCTTCTTCATTTTAATAGGAAACCTCTCCAACATTAAAATAATTTCTCCCAGCTTTTAAGTTACGTATACCAAAAATCTTACTCCCACTTGGGATAAATGCAGAATGCCACCACGTAGTAAAGAAAGTTTTCCCAAGAAGAAAGCCTTTGCCTGCCTGGGAGTGCTCTTTGTGTGTGCTAGAAACAAAGCTCATAACCAGTTCTCATCCATTGGAAAGGCCCCAGTGCTGCTGTACTTCTGGCTGTGTTTGGTACGTGGATAATTGATCCCTGGGGAGTTGCAGACAGGGAGTCAGCCCCAGCTCCTGGGCTCAGCTGAGGGGTGGTACCTGGGACTTAATGATCTGTGCCATACAGAAGAACAGGAGGGCAGTCAGATCTCATAACCAAATGCTGTCTTCTGAATTATAAGTTCTGTGCTTCCCCCTGCACTGGGGGAAGCTGTGTAGAAACTGCTGAGTGAAGGGGAGCATGTATGCTTTGGTTTAAAACCAGAGGACCACACTCTTCCCTACTTGCAGCTTCTGCCAGCCTTTTTGCCCGTATAAAGAAAGGGTAGGATATATTTCTGCTTTGCCATGTACCCTCCTCTGATGAGGCAGCAGAAGGTGCACATGACTGAGCATCAAGGTCATCAGGAAAACAAACAAAGCACTCCCAGTTCTGTCTGTGTTGCATATCCCCTTTGTACCAGGCCAGCTCAAACTGTGCAATTACTGTAGCACTACAAAGCCCTGAACTTCTGAATTTGGGGAAGGACCGGTGGCAGAGCTGCACCTGCAGTGCTACAGGCACCAGCTGGCCAAACCGGGATAGATCCCACATCCTCTGGTCCCATCTGCTGCCCAGCCACTCTCTCCCCATCAGTTCCTGATTTATAGAAGGCTGCAGAATAGCTTGGCTCAAAGAATGATGTATGAATGTGGGGAGTATTGAATACATTGCATGAAAAAATAATCAGTTTCCCAAACTGGTGAATTGACTTAACTGAAAGCTGTGCCTGTAGAACTCCCAGAATATGGAACAGGGTAATTAATTGCTATTAATAATTAATAGAAGGCAGTTAATTCACTGATTGCCATTTGTACAGAAACAGAGAGCATCAATAGCAAAGCCTTTCTGTTTGGCCAGCTGCTTTTTAAAGCTGTGCTGCATCACCAGGTGTCTGATGTGCTGTGGCAGGCAGGGCCTCTGAGTGTCAGGTACCTGGGCAGAGGGTGTGGGGGAATCTCTGGCAGCCAGTGGGGAACGCTGCCTTCATCCCACCTCCACCTGCCCTTCGCATGGACACAGCAAATAAACCCAAGTTCAGTATGGCAAGTATTTAAAATATTGATGTCAGATCATTTGGCTTTTGGAGGGAGGAAGGAATGGTAGAAGCAGATATTTCTTCAGGCCTGAAATCTTCATGGAGACAGACTTGGCTTGAAATAATTCTCATACTAAGTGCTTCTTAGAAAGCTTGACTACAAAACGATGAGAAAAGATTCAAAACCAGGGCACTCCGTGTTTCACAATCTTTCCTTAACCCATACACAGGACACAGTTGTTCCCCCAGTGACCTGCATACTCAGAACTGAAGTGTCCATAATCCCACTCATACCCCTCTCTCTTTTTGGAATGCTTTCTTGAGCAGGGAATTTTTACTGAAGTGACAGTGAGGCTGCTTTTAATGTTATGTCTTTATTGCGCAGTCAGACAACTGACTGATACATGCCTGTGTTTTGTTTATGTGAGGAAGTCCAGGAGACAGCACTCCATTAATGCTAATGAACATCCCAAATGTCACTTCCTTCCTGGTTTGTGTCAATCACTACATCTGCTTGTTTCTAGTAGGAAAACCAGTGCTCACTGGAGAATTTTGAGTTGTAGCAAGGATAGGATGCCTGCAGTCTGAGACAGAACTGTTCAGATAACTGAATTTTGCTTGACTGAGCTTCTGGGTCCAGCCTGAGCCTCCTGAAGAGTTCAAGCTCTGTGGGCTCAGAATCGTGGTAAGCAGCCTGCCTAAAGGACACCCCGACCTTTGTTCTTCCCACCTTCCAGTGGAGCTGGAAGCAGCTGGGGAATGGGTGCTGCTGGGAGGTGCAGCTGGGAACCAAGGACTTCTCCAGGGTAGTGAAAGCCTGGGAGAGGCAGCTGGAGGGGATGGGAAGTTGAAAGGGGGAGAAGGAAAAGACAGCAGCCCTCACTTAAAATCTCCAGAAATTGTTCCTATGTAAGTCTTCATAGAAATATCTGCACTGCCTGTATCACCTTTGAACATAACGTATTCGTTCTGGTGCCAATGATAATGTTTTATGGATAACAGGCTAGCAGTTGTTCTGTTTCACTATCTTCATGCTTCCAAAGGGCAAGTCATCTTTGGTAAATTTTTTTGGAGCTGAAGTACAATTGCTGGGTAATTCTTATTAAGGCTATTTTTAAAAATCGTAATCAATTAATGAGAATGGTGTTAGCTCACTGAACTTTAGAAAAGGAAAAGGGGAGCAGAGAACAAAGAACAAAATCTGCCTTGCTGTCCTTTTCACCGAGTTTCTGTCTTTCACATCGCGGTGCTGAAAGGCCAAAGTGGCACCGGGGAATTGCATTGTTGAAACAGGAAGTCATTCTTCCCTCCTTAATTAAGGAAAATGAACGATTTAAACTCACAGTTGATGGTTAGAGAACCAAAGCCAGACTCATGAACTTTCCAAACGTGCTCAAGTTCCCCAAAGTCTGTGTCAGGGAACTGGCGTGGGTTTTGTAATTGCTCAGCTGAGCCGCTTGGTCCATTTTTCTTTCCTCTTTGGTGTCCAGCTCTGATGAATGACCCCCAGCAGCAGAACTTCCCTTTGGCTGTTCTGTGGGCAGCATGGCTCTCCTGCAGCACTTTCATAGCCAGCCCTCACTGTCTGCGCTGGGAGTGAGGTGGCACCCAGGGGGGTCCCCAGCAAGGTTATGTCCAGGTGGGTTTAGTGGTAAGCCCAGATTTATGGCTGGCAGCACATTGAAGTGTGTTCCTGGCAACGTCAAAGACAGAGCTGGGCTGGGCAGACCACTGGTGTGTCTAAGGCAACAGTACCTCCTAGGGCTTTTTCTTGTTTTCGTGACATCTTGTGTTTGCAAGAGAGAGATGGACAGAAGGGAAAGGGTGCAGAGCCTTTGGCAGCTCCCTGCTCACACCCTGCAGTTGTTCCCAAGATGACCAACCAGAGATGGCACTGCAAAGCTGGGTAAAAGTGTTACCTCAGACATGTAAAAACCATGTATGTCAGCCATGAAGGCATCAGTCCTCGAGTTCCTAATCAATTCTTCCTTGTTGCACACAGAGGGCTTGCAGCAAGGCATGTAAATGGAATCAAACTAGAAAGCAAGAGCAAATATATTGTCTTCTAAAGTTTTCAACAAGTTTGATATGCATTGCAAGCTACAGAGAGAGGGATGCAGTAAATCAGTGTGTGACTTTGCTCCTTTCTCTATACCATAAAACATAGCAAGTCTCTGCAGGTACAAAGGAAGGCCCCTTTCCTTCCCTGTGTCCGAGCAATGCTACAAACTGCCAGCAGAAGAACAGCTCTGTCACGTTTGCTGGGCAAGACCTTGGCAGAGTTATTTAGAGCAGATCTGTGGGAGCAGATGTGTGAGCAAGCTGAGCACAAGCTCAGTGGCTACAGGTGCAGGAGCCGGGCTGTGCCTTGGGCTGCTCCACCACCACAGCATCACAGTGCCCTGCAAGGGCGCAGTGCAGGGAGGCTGCAAGGAGAGCTAACTGGCAAGAACAAATGTGCACTGGTCTGAAGGTACTGTAAAGGAATTCTATCAGTGCTTTTACCATCTCATAGATGGGAAGCAAAGATTTGCTCTGCTTAAAATTACTAAGAACCTCCAGGCTGTCTTTCTCTTCCCGTTAAAGTCTACGTCTTCCCTAAAACAAATATAGTACTCCCCCTGAAAGCCCGAGAAACTCTCATGCCTCTGAGCCATCTTTGAGCTCATGTGAATTCTCCTTGAAAAAATGCATCTTAATCATCTTAACCAAGTCCCTTGACTTGATAAAAGTGGAGTTGAATGCAGCAGGTTCAGATTTAATGACTTGAATTCGCCACACCAACTTTTTCTTGAGAACAGTCCGGCCTGACAGAAATTGTGTGTTTTGAGTAAAGTTCTCATGCAGTTTAGAGGACTTTTAAATAAACAATAAAAACCTTTGGTTTCATATATGCATATGCTTCTGTTACTCTGAAGCTAAGTTAACAAATAACATTTTTTGCCTTAACCACTGAGTTTGATGAAAACAGTATTTTGTGCCAAGCAGATTATGGTGATTGTGTAATTCAAAAAATATATGAGACATTAAAACGCCGTGACATCTCCTTCCCATGCTAATGACTGTAAGAGGGATTGATGGGACCAATAAATAGCTTCCCCTAGGAAAGACTGTAGCAAAAAGGGGAAGCGGTACAAAATATGGCCCACCTGGTAGTTTTATGACCCGACCTGAATGCTGTAATCATTTTAAAGAGATGCTGATTAGTACCAGCAACAGGAGTTTGAATTGGCAGCATCAGTAGCATCAATTTCAGCAACAGCACTGGAGGTCCTTAAGTTCCCATTCTGTGACTTGGATGCAAATGAATCATGCAGTCAGCAGGTGCTGTTCTATCTGTACTAAATATATATAACTAACAGATGAAGCACAGAATCTGTGCTTAAAGAAATAATTGAATGCCTCAACTGTCACTGAAATCCCATGATTTGAAAGGGCATTTTGGAGTACAGACAGAAAGAGCAGAGGAAAGATAGAGCTCCAGCCCTTGGCTGAAGTGAGCACAGCACTGCTGCTTCCTCCTAGCCAGGCCATGGTCACTGAGTGGTGCTTCACTTCGGTCAGGTCCCGCAGGTTCTGCAGCCGAACCCCCAGCCCAGCCCTGCTGGGCAGCAGCATCCAGACCAGCCCACTGCATGTGGTTCACCTGTCTGCACCTGATGGAGAAAGGCAGAGTGCTGGAGGTGCCAGTAGTTCAGAAATTAAGAAATGCCTGCCTGTAGCCAAGGGTGGTGTTTGTTTTAGAAGCTGCGTAAATGTGTTCCATGAACCTGAAAGCCAGCATGAAGGCATGATGCCATCAGCAAGAAGCATTGGTGATTGTGCTTTGCACGCTATTTGTGTATCCATTCAGATCCCTTCATTCAGATCTGTGTGCTTTCAGCTTCTCCGTGGATTGGCTCCCAGAGGCATATAAGAACATACATATATGTGTCTTTTTTCTGGAACTGGTGTTTTAAGGAGAAGCTTAGGAGGCCCTTGCATGTGTTCTAGGTGAAGAGTGACAATTGCACCAGTCCTCTGATAGCCACTGCTGATAGCTGCTTGTGGTACGACAGTGCTGCATGCTCTTACTGACCTGATAAGGTATTATTCTCTAAGTAAGGAACTGGAAGTACGCAGTCTGCAGACAGTGGTGTGTTGTTCATCCAAGGCATGAGATAAACCCTGAGACAGACATTGGTTTTTACCTTCCTGCAGATAAAGGACCAGGAGATGTACTCTAAGACTCTTGTTTCCAGTATATGTGTGTTCAAACTATCCATCAAGAGTTTTTAATGCATGTGTTCCTCAGTACATCAAAAGCGACCTGAGTTTGTAAGCACTGTGCAGGGCTCTCATAGGAGCTCCCACAGCTCCTGTGAGGTTTGGGGTCCCAGGCACTCAGCAGGCTCACCGTACCCCACACCCAGGTGCAGGCAGAGCACGGATTGCTCTCACCTTAATCCCTCCTGGTTCCACTGGCAGCAGAGCAGAGCAAGAGAGCGGCCATCTGCCAGCATGCAGGTGTCCCAGCACCCCACGCTACAATGATCAAGGCAGTGTAATAAATGTTTCACCCCTCACAGCCATTTGGGGCTCCAGCTGCGTTGTATCATAAATCCAACTTTTGCTGTGCTATTACTCTGGAACTTTGGTTTTTGTGCTCTTTTCAGTGTAACCAGTTCCTGCAGAATTTAATGACAAATTGGACTTACATCAGCAAAACCTTGAGCACGCCGGCCACTGATCTCATGGCAGAACATATTAGTTCTGTTATTTATGGGGGTTCAGTTCCTATCTCCCCTTCTTTTCGCTTCTTCATCTTTTATAAAAGGAGGATGGTGAGCACAGTGTTCATCATCTTTTTTTGTTCCTCTTGTTCTGATTTTCTGATATTTTGTTTTCTTTCTCTCTTTTTTCTTCTTCCCTTCCTTTCTTTATTTTTCTTTCCTTTCTTTCTTTTCTTTCTTTCTTTCTTTCTTACTTTCTTTTTCTCTTTTTTTCTTTCTTTCATTTTCCTTTAAGGCATGGTAATTAATGAACTGTTCTAATTTCCTTTGAGACAACATTCTTAATTGCTGTAATTCTCACTTATGTCTTTTAGGCATCCCTGCTGGCATTGATTCATTTCAATTTGCATTCCTGAATGCTGTAGCTATAAATGCTCAGTCAATACGTGTACCAGCCAGTCTCCTGTCCTTTTCAATGCCTCACAGGCTTTTTGATGTGTTTTTGGTTTGTTTTTCTTTTTTTGTAGCAAACCTAAGTGGTGACTTACCGTTGTAGCAGCATCCTAAAAGCTGCCATGTTCTTGCCTCTGTCGCATTTTGCTTTGGGTTGGCATTGGCTTTGGGTTGGTTGTAGAAGTAACAGAGCTTTACATGATTTCTTCCAGGTTGTGTGCTTGCCTTTTGAAAATACTTTGGAGAATAATAACCTTGAGGTTTTTTTTTAAATTAAATTGTCCAAAAAAATGAGTTTTCCAAAGATAGTAATTTTAAAGTATGAATTGGACATGCAAATCTGGAACAAAATAATTTGTGCTGGTGCCATAAGATTCTTTTATGTAGAAACGGTGTGAATGAGCTCATATGAAGATGAAGTCTCCCGCTTGAATGTTTAATGAAGGCAGCATATGCCTTCATTAAAGGCATGCAGTACTGTCATAGTGCAGAAATGTTTCACCTTCACTGCCTGTTTGCATTTGTCCCTGTGCGACCCTACCCCAAGGATCAACCTGTCAGTGTGCACAAGGGGGAAGCCAACTCCTGCCCTTTGCCTTCCAGCCCCATCTTACATTAGCTTTGGGCTGCACAGCTTTGCATAGATGTTTTTCCACTGTCAACCTGCAGCCACCAAAAGAAGCCAGGAGGTAAATAAGTTCTAGTCACCACTACCCTAAATAAAATCAAACAAGGCAAAGCAGCTCTGTGTCTTGTTAACAAACCCCTGGGTCGCTTAGTCCCCATGGTTTCCTGCTTGGCTTTTCATTCTGGAGCAATTATTTCTTTCAGCCACAAGACTTAAAAATGAGATGAAAAATGCTTGGATATATCTTAGAATAAGTGCACCCAAATTGCTCCAAGTGCAATAAAAACATCCCCTATAGGGTTCATATTTATAGATCTGAGAAATACAAGAAATAATCTGCTATTTTTTTAGTATTCCTACAGATGCATTCCCGTGGAAAAAGATACATCGTTTGGCAGTGAGTAATGGCAGCACTTGCGTGTTCTGTATTGGTGACAGAGAGCTGCAATAGGAAAGATGTCAGGGTTGCAGTAAAATGGATTGGCCAATTGTCTTCTCACCATTTAAGGTGATTAATCAACTAATTACGATGAGGATTAAAAGCCTAATGCATTAAAATAATATTTATCCTGGTTGTAAACTGTCTTCATGGATTAGCTCCATTGGAAGTTTTGTCTGTCCTTTTGCCTGTGATTAACCACCTAGGACCATAACACATGTCAGCAGGGCACCAGCATCCCAGCGATGCTCTTGGCTCCCACTTCTCTGCTCCCAGCCATGCTCAGGGGTGCTCTTTGCTGGAACAAAGGCTAATTGCCATCTCCTTAGGGCAGTTTAATTAGGTGCTTGTGTCCTGTTTGTTGGGGCCTTATCTCATGAATTTGTGCTGGATTAGCGAAGGAGCAAAGGAGAAACCTGCTGTGCACTTCTACGCTCACTTTCACACTTTATTCATTCTTATCAGCTTAGCAGTTTGTCAGTGGGGTGGAGAAAAGTGCCTAATAAGAGTGCTGGAAAATGCAATACTAGCTCCATTGCAAAGTGCACAGTCTGTGAGAGAGATTCAGGGAAGAGATGAAAGCCGTTGTGTGAAAAGGTAAAAATAATTTAATTATTACTTAGCATGAACTACCATCAGCTGGCCATTGCATTCAGAGAGGTCTCTTCACTTTCAGTCTGGTTGCAGCACTCCAACAGCTGCCTTGCAAAATTCCCCAGGGCGGGCAGGATGCAGCACCCAGCTGGAGGCCAGGCACTGGTCATGGTTCCATGGAGGCAGTCCTGGGGCCGAGAAGGTTTGACACCTCTAGTCATGGTCATCATGGACAGTTTTGTGTGAGGGTAAATCAGAAGAAAAGCCCATCAAAATCGAAGTGCTGTTACTGTCAGGGTGGTGGAGGCAGGATGAGGCTCTGGTCTGCAGAACTTCATTGGTTTGATTCCCTGCTGTGGTGGGCTGCTGAGCTCTCCAGGCCTTGGTCCTGCCCAGAGCTGTTTCACACCAACCCACCTCCGCTTCTCATCTCAGAGGACCTCTGCACAACCCAGGTCCCACTGCTCTTAATGACAAATGCTGTCCCTGGTGGGAGGGAGCAATCCCAGCAGTCCCAAAGTGGAGCAGGTGGGTTTGCAGCCATGTATGGTTACTCCATGGTGACAGACAAGGAATGATCTCACTCAGATGTGGGCACACTGCCTTGTGGATGTGCTCCTCACCTCCCGGAGCTGATGTGTTGTGCAGCTGCCTGAGCGCTACAGGGCGTGTTGTGGCAGTGGTGGCTGGTCTTGATACGCAGGCCAGATCGATCTATCTGCTGGGCCATCTGTTTGACCACTGATGTATACAGTATTCGTAGAATATTTCAGAAGTGAGTTATCACAGTGAGTTTTGTGTCCCCAGCTCCAGTGTTCCCTGTGCCTTTCAAATCAGTATTCCCACCCAGCAGTTCCCTGAGTGCTGGATGTGCTGCGGTGTGCCGCGAGGACTTTCTTGGCAGATTGGTTTTGGAGTATATTAATAATAAATTGGCTCATTCTCATTGTGTCTTGGTTTAAAAAGAGATAGATGATTTAGAAGTAGAATGAATTAGAATTCAAGATGTGTTGTGAGCTTGAACAAGCTGGGCTGGGCTCCAGGCCATTTCACAAAGAGACAAAGGCAGGAGAGCAGGTAGCGGGAGCAGCAGGAGCGGGCACAGAGCCTGAGCTGGTGGCTGGCAGGTGGCAGGGAAGCAGTGATTCCCCCATGCTGATGGGAGAAGTGATATGAAGAGTGTACTGCTGTGCCCGTGCTCCATAGAGAGCTGGCTTGTATTTTAAGTCGGTTTTAATCCAGCTAGGAGGGAAATGCTTGGAAGAAGTTACCCATTTTCCTTCTAAAGTTGATGCTGCTTCTGTTTGCCATTTTCTCATTTCTCAAAGTCCAAATGTTTCTACCCGCTCTATTGATTTCAAAATTAAGGGCAATATTATCTTTTCCTGATGGCTTTTTCCCTGGGCAGTCCTTCTTTTGTGGTTTCAAGCATGACAGTGCAAGGGGGGCCCTTTCTCCCCTTTTGGGGAGAAGGAAAGAAAAACAACCCAACTAAGATAAGGAGAAATAATGAATTTACCACAAATGGTAAAAGAATGTAAGATAATAATAATAAAGAAAGAGAAACTAATAACTCGAATGGGAAAGAGAAGAAGGCTATGGCTGGGCTGCCAGAACCTGGAAGAAACTTGACCCCCATCACCTGGAATCACAGATCATGTGGCAGCCCTTGGGAAATGTGGTACATCTCAGTGCATCTTCCTCTTGGAAAATCAGAACTCACACGAGGAAGAAAATCTGAGAAACAATTGTACTGTGTAGGGAAATGGTGCTGCTTTCAAGACCAGGAGCTCTGGGCAAGATCACAGACAGACCTGGCCTGGCCCCTGAGCACTTGAGGAGCTCTCTGAAAACACAAAGTGCTGAGGGCTGCTGGGAGAAGCGAAAGCTGAAAGAACACCAGCAGCCTTGTGTTTCTTTGGATAAAGCACAAGTTGACATGGCCCACTGACAGCCTGTGTTGTCTCACCATTTTGAAAGTATTTGGAGTGGTGCGTTGAGGAGTTGTAAATTCACTTGAGAATTGCTCTGCTTTTCTTTTTACTTTCACTGCTGGCCAAGTCTTGCTGGTGCTTCTGAGGCTGAACTTCTGGGCACAGAGGATGCTGTGTAGCGTGGGGCACCTGGGCAAGGTGAGAGGCACAGCGCAGCACTTCAGGGCCTTTGGTTTCCCCTGTGTGGTAATGCAGCACTGGGTTGCACAGGGAAATATCTTTATTGCCCAAATGTCTTTTCAATAGGGGAAAAAAATGACAATTCTTTCTTCTTCTGCTTTTGTCATTAGTTTGCATGTGCTGATATTTTCTCACAAAGAAAATGATGAGTGGATCTTAAGTTAACACCACTTTGCTTGCAAATGAGTTTAAAGCAGGATAAAAAATGCAATAGAGCTTAAGGCTCTGAGTCATTTATTGAATTCTTTTCCAGATTATTATATAAAAGAAATTTGAGCGATAGGATTTTCAGCTAGCTTCATAAAAATAAATAAGCATTGTTTGGAAAGCATGATTAAAGCAGGAGGAGATGTAAACAAGGAGAACAACACATTGTATTGCAGCTGGGATTCCATTTTTGCAGAAGAGTGGCATACATGAGAAAGCAAATCCTTAATGGATCTTTTATCCTCTGAAATATCAAAGCTGATATGAGAGATATTATTATGCAAAATTTTCTGTGAGGAAAGGATATGCAAAAGGTAGCCAACCCATGCTGTAATAATTGCTCCTTCAGCACTCTTTTTCATCTATAAAGTTTCAGAGTTGTACTCCTGCCCACTCTTTATGCAAGGTTAAAATGTACAGGCCTGAGTAAGCTAGACTCTGATCTATCAAGCACCCTGAAGCCCTGGTAATTTGGATGCTGTTGTTTAGATGGTTAATAGAGTCAGCCAGCAGCTGATCCAACCCAAATGTTAAGAGTGGTTATTATTCCAGAGGGGCACAAAGAATTAGGACAAATAGCTGAATGATGGTGGCAAATAGCTGATGCAGTGTTACTGTGAACTCGGACTGAATCTCTAGCAAGAGTAACTCAACTTTTCTTCCTTCCCCGCATTTTGTATCTACCTCATAAATTCTCCTTCCTGGAACTGTCTGACATAGGAGCACACTTATTTAAGGTCAGAGCTAGGTTTTTGATGGCTTCCATAATGGTGACTGCCACTCTTAAGAATATATGCTGAAAGAAATATAAATGGACTATCCTTTGCTGCCTGCTGCTGTTTGTCAAAGTTCTCCGCTATAAAAAATAAATATCATTGTGTTCTTCCATTTGCTGCTAACACCATTGAAGCCAGACAATGTGCAGCTGATGAATGAGTGGGTAATGGCTCTGTTTTTAACACCCTGGCTTCTGCCAGACTGCTACTGAAGCCATTTGTTTGAGGTGGAACTACTGTTGCTCGCGTTTCAGCAAGCGCTGAATTGCCTCAAAGGATGGCCGGTCTGTATTTAAAAGATGCAATCGTTTGCATGAATGTAATACCAGGGCAGCTTGCTGTGCCACTGGAAGAGGGACTGGAGGTTCCCTCACAGAGCCCATGTTCACAAAACCTGCTCATCTCCAGCCATTTCTGTCCAGATAGCCTCATCCCATTAAAACACACACGTGGGAGAAGTTATGCAGGGCTTTCTAGGTTGGACTCCACCAAATAAAAAGGAAAGCTAAAAAGAATAACTTCAGAAGCTTTTGAGAACAACCAAGTGTCTGAGAGAGTGATGTAATGTGAGGTAGGATGAGAGTAGAAATTCCCCATGGAAAAATAAGCCAATGTGCTGGCAAGGAAGTGTGTCTGTGTTTGTACACTGGAGCACAAGTGGGAGCCATTTTTATAAGTGAGGCCTCAAATATTTTCTGGTTTGCAAAATCAAATTATCTGCGGAGCTTCACATTTTCCAGCCTTCACGGAGTGCCAGCAGAGGCACATTAAGCCCTTCTGTGCCCTGGGCTGGGGCCTCCTAGGCTCTCCCTTAGGGCCTGCTGGGCTCCCAGATGGGTTTCCCGGCATGGTTCTCCTACAGCACTGCCATGGCTTTGGGCATCTTGCCCCTTTATTGCTTCTGGTTTGTCTCCACATCCAGCCTCATCTCCTGGAAGAAGGCAAGGATTATAGTGAAGGACAATAATGTAATAATTGCATATTCTATGTAATAATTATTTTCATGTGCTGTGCAAAAAGCTGCCTCTCTTAGGAAGACTTACTTGTGCTGCAGAAGAGAACTCTGCATATCTCTGCCTATCCCATTGTCCCAGCCGTGTCACAAGCCCAAACTGTGATGGAGTGTTGATCCATAAAGGCTGCTAAAATGCCTAAGTGACTTACAGGTGCTTAGTTCAATTGTTTGAAGAAGAGAGGTTTGTTTTATTAACATTTGGGATGTACAGATAGTTCAGTTGTGTCAGAAATGCTGGCACACAATTATAGTTATGGTACTCCTGTAGTATTCAAGGCCTACACATATACAAACAAGTTTAGTAATGCATTTTGAGCTGTTTTTCTCCTAAGGAACAGTGTAGGTCAGTCTGTGGAAGATCTTTGCAGAAAATAGCAAATAATCTGCACCTTTGGTAGAAAATCTGAAGTGAATGGAAACAAAATTTCATGGGGCATTTTGGAAAGGTTCATTAACTCTTGCCAAAATAGAAGTGTGTTCCTCCACTCCTGATTTTCATGTCTCAAGTTGTAGCTCCTGATAGAAATCATTGTCTTTTTTTTTACTGCAGCCGCTTAGGATGACAAGACCCTTGTTTTGTTCAAGGCTTCTGAGCCCAGGTCTAACCTGAATATTCAGCAGGTTGCACTGGTGGTATTCCGGTCCACTTAGTGGTACTGCGTCACCCTGCATCTCATTGCCAAATTTTCCACCACTTTGACACAGCCTTCGGGTGCCTGGAGAGAGCTGCATGCTTTGTGCAGACTGCTCAGCTCCGCTCCTGTATCAGGGTTGGCTCCAAATTAGGGTCACCTGCCCAAAATACACTTAGGGTTGGTAAGTGTTATAGGAGCACCCTTGCTTTCCATTAGCACAAACTTATTTAAGCATGAGTGAAAGCTTTTGTGAGCCCTCGGTGCATGATTGTACGGTGTAGGCGGTTTGCTAATGACCTCTAATGAGTGCTGGCAGTTAAGACGGGGTGAGTCGAGTGGCTAACAGGTTTGCAGCCCTGTGCGAGGGGATGCTGTGCACACAGAGCTGGAGCGAAGATGAGGAGGAGAAGGGACTTGCTGTGAAGTGCACGGTGTTGAAAGCCTGCTGGCTCCTGTCCCAGCTCTTGGATGGGAAGAAGATAATCGGAGGAGGGAAGAGGCTGAGGCCAACAGAAGCCCTTCTGTGCAACACAGTGTAAAGCAGAAATAGCGAGGACAGCTCTTAACAAGCTGCTGGGGAGCTGTTATAGGTTCTGCCCCAAAGCTCTCCCGTCTAGCACCAGCATGACTTTCCCTTAAAACGCTGCCAAGTAAAGGAAGGCAGGAGAGAAGGCAGATCCTGGGGAAGGCTGAACTGGGTTGGGCTGTGCTGTGTCTCGCTGCCTGGTCACTGAGGGCTCTGTGGCAGCTGTCTCCTGTGCCCATTCGTGCCAAGATGCTTGAAGAAACACACCGTATTCTGCCCTTGCCTGTACGTGTCTTTTCCTTTATGGTTTCTCATTATGACCTTAATGTTTTCTTACTGTTTTTTAGAGTGTGAATAGAGCAGTGGCAGTACACATTGCACTTAGAAAAATGCTATCCTGTTAGTGCAGAGGTCCAGCTTATGGCTTTTTTTTTTTGCTTTGACAGTCTCACGCATGGCTAGAAGCAGCTTTTTAATGTAATTCAGATGTTGTCTGTAATAACAGGGCTTGGATAAACCTTCACGTTTGCAGAGAGGCTAGCAAATGGCTCCACGCTGCAGCACATCATTAGTCAGGGTGTGCCTGCTGAACAGCGCTGGTCAGTAAGCTGCTAAATGTTCATTGGGTTTTGGGGCTGTGAATCACTTGGTATTGCAGCAGCACTGCATCACTTAACCCCGGCCCTGGAACTGGTGTGCACGTGGGATGCTTGAGCAGGGCATGTCTCAGGCCTCTGTCCACAGCGTGTTGTCTCTGCTGGGAGAATAATTGTTGGTGTAATTTGTGTAATTTAAATTAAATGTTGGCTTCATTTGTTGGCAATGGACGTTTAGCTTTCATATAGCACTGGCAGAGCTGTGTTGTGGGGCACTCTGGAGGGAACGGGAGCTTGCAGGGTGACGGGGTTAACGTGGTGACCCGTGGGTTGAGCTCAGCATGAGACCTGGGGGGACACCAGCTGAGTGCTGCCAGAAAGTTTAACAACTTCTTTTTTAGTACATCCAGGCATCTGACCTCTGTGAGACTTCGCACTCTTCATTACACCTGCTCAGTGTCACTGCTTCTGGCAGTGTGTAGATGACATGGGGGGAAAATTCACATGGGGACTTTCCTACCTGAGGTATTTTGGAGGTGATTGCTGTGGAAGCATAGCATAGGAACTTTATAACCTTCCATTAATTATTAATAATAATGTAATTAACTAATTTATTACAACCATTCAGTTTAGGAAGCATAGCATAGGAACTTTATAACCTTAGCATAGCTAAAGTGGTGTTTTTGTTACGTAGCAGAGGAGAGGACTCCTAAAGCTGCTGAATGCTTATGAAAGTGTTGCATTTCTTCCAGCCATTTGGACATTTTCTTTGAGAACTAAAGCATATTTCTGAGGTTATCCTCCATGCTTTGATGTCTTTATAAATGCTGCAAAAATGTCTCCCTGTCTGCTGCGGCTCCACATTTATAGCACGCTTGGAGCAAAATGCTATTTCTGTTTGTAGTCGTAAAAACTCCCAGACTGATCCTTAAATAGATCTGATTGCTCTGTAGTCCTTACGGCCTCAAATTGTCTTCAAAATATTGGTCTATCCTTTTTAGTCACTAAATATGTGCCCCTTCTGTCTGCCACCAAGGATTTCTATGGTGCGAGCCCTCTCTGCAGCACTCTTTGTATTTTCCATGTGGGGATTAGAAGAGGCTTAATGGACTGTAAATCTTTACACGGTTTGAATAAACAGTTTTCTGCCTTTCTTCTGATAGTTACTTTTGTTAGTTAATTTTGAGCGGTTTTTTCTGTTTGGCAGACCAGCCCTTGCGATCAATGGGACCTGAGGTCAGGGATTGCTGGAAATCAGGGCCAGAGAGGAGCTGCAGTTACAGCAGGTTTTTCCATTTTGGTGGGGAGCACTGAAGGACAGTTGTATTCTCATGTGTGAGGAAGGCACAGAATTAACCCCACCCCCTGTACAGAGTGGTCCACCTCTGCAGGGTCTTTGAGAGACCTGGCTATCACTTTTGTGAGCTCAAGTGTTACTTAGCATGGCTTTAGAAAACCAGCATTTCAATAGGAAGCAAGTTTCTCATTTTATTACATGTTTACATCCTGAATGTAAGCAAAGAAGTCAAAATGAAATGGGGAAAAGCAGATAGAAATGTACGTATCTCAGGGTTTTCTTGAAAAACAGAGGATTTGTGGCTCTTCCTCTGCCCAGGAAGGCACCCGAAGTGCTTCTCCTGGGGTGGGCCAGGAGCTGTGCCAGCAGCCCTCCACCTATTGGAGCATGGCCTCTGTGGGGTAAGCCAACGTCACCAGCTGGGGTGACCATCAGCTCCTGGCTCAGCAAAGCAGACTGTGGGTAGTCAGTAGGGCTTTGCCATTCTACAGCTGATATTTGTATTTTTGCTGCTGCGGAAAGCTGTCACTTACATGGAATTGTTGGGTAGGATATGGCATTTCAGGTAAAAGAAAGTTTTATGGAGAAATTTGTACTGGCTGATGTCATTAACCTTAACCAGCTTGTGTTTCCAGCCTGTAATAAGATGGGAAAGTCTTTTTCTGATTCTCAAGTACATAATCTGGTACTGGCTTTATACACCAGAGCTGCAAAGGGAACTGGAGAATGGTCTTGAAGTGATGTTTCCCGGGGAAGGGACCGGCAGCCCCAAGGGGAAGATTTGGGAGCAACCAGCCCTAGGGAAAGCAGAGCTGGATCTCCCCGTGGGGCTGGGCCACTCTGCATCAGCTGAGGGCAGTCCTGCTGATGTTCAGTAAGCAGAGATGAGCAGAGGGGCAGAGGATTTGCATAAGCTGTTCAAGAGCCTCAAAGCTAACCTCACAGAATAATCTTCCCAGGTTATTGCAATGTTTGTTACTGATTTTCACATCAGAAAGACATTTATGTTGGCTTTTCAGTTTCTGCTCTTTGTGTTTCTCCTGACATCATTGGTGGAGCTGTCTTGGCATCCAGGCTGGGTTTCCCAGCTGGAAGGATTAATTTCACATTTGTGTCACTCCTGTAGGCACACACTGCTACTGTAATTACCCCAGAGCCATCATAAGCTAAATATAGTGTACTTGCTCCTGCTTTGGTGTTGCAAATTGACATTAATAGACATGGTTTGGAAAATGTTATTTATTCTAAAGAAATTATCAGAGCTGTTCTGCTATTTAAAGATTTCTCGGTTATTTTCCTTGCACTCTTTATACAAGCTCTTCACATTTGGGACTGTGTGGCTGGGACAAGGGTTTGTGGCAGAGTGAATTGGGATCTTTGGGATTACTGGGGAGCTTTGGTTGAGTAAATTGCTTAAAATAAGCCTTAAAGGAAAACAAGTTTTGGGAGGAGAGATGAATCTGTCAGTTGATTTTAAGAAATTTCAGAGTAGGGAATGATGGTGAGAAATTATGTGATGGCACTGATATACATTTCTTTGAAAAAGTTGGTGAGATCTGTTGTTATAAAGTATTGAATTACCCATCTCCATGAGACAAAGCATAGATTTGAAGCACAGTACTACTGAAGACTTCACAGATTTACCAAGGACAGTGTGTTTTGAGAACTGTTGTTGCAGTGCATGTGGCCCCTCCAAAGACATACCTGTTCTTAGAGCTCTCCTTGAGCAAACCTCACGGGGCTGCAGCAGCAGCCATTTGAAGAACATGTCATCCTTTAGGCATCTTTTTATGTCACCGCACCCCACTTGTTTTTAACTGAAATACTGTGTGGAATAAAACTTGTTCGTTTCTTTCTTTTTAAAATTCTTGTTGGAAATTCAGTGCAAAGTGCTTCTGTTCCATCCCTGGAGCTGCTCCTGTTGAAGGCAGTGGCAGCATCCCAGCGCTGTGTGCCGCTCTCCCATGCAAGCACTCCTAGGTGTTGCAGCGCTGTTCTTGCAGGCTGGCTGCCTTGTTTGCAACCCTCACCTCTTCATATTAAAAGAGAGCTGAAAATATCTTTTCATTCCAGAGTACTCACACTTCTGTTTTGTCCCTCTGAGATATTTAAAGCTGGAGTGCTGTGCAGTGTTTTATCATAATTGTTGTGTACAGTTCTCCCTGTGTACTTGCTCACCTCAGCAAACAAAGGATTGCACACCATTGATGTTTGCAGTCTGCAAAATTTAGTCCCTAGGGTTGTTTATACATGATGTTTGTTTTATTTTCTCTCTCAATGCTCATATCTATCAGATGACAGCTGGGAAATTCAAGATACTAGTGTTCATATGAAATGAGAAGCAATTTTCAGTTGACTGAATATACAGGGCAGCAGTTCTAGAAGGGCACCTCAGTTTTGCCATCTTCATTTAAGGGCCTGAAAAGAAAAAATTACAAAAAGGATGTGTTTCTTGTTCCGTTGGGGAAACAGCTTCCCATGTAGGCTGTAATGGGATCGAGCCATGGAGCTCAGGCTTGATCTTGAAGCAAAGAGCAGCCCCTGGGTGTTCAGTGACGAGCAGGATGGTTGTGACACAGTTTGAGCTGGCGGTTGGCTTTGAGTATTGCTTTGAGGCAGTGATGATGTGGAAGATGCTTCACGTTTCTGTATGGGCTAATTGCCTATAGGAAGGCTAGTTCTGTTCTCTAGCAATTGAGGCAGGTATAAAGCACTCAGATGTGTTTCCATGCAATCCATCGTTTGCATCCCTAATGCTACAATTACAGAGATTTGTTTGTTCTTTACATCTGGAGGGGCTGCATTATGTTGTGTTACATCATACAACACACACGTGCTGATTTTTTTGGGTGTTGCTTCATGTTGATGAACACCTTGAGAGGCAGGAAGCCATATGGCAATGGGCAGCAGCTTAGGAATCTTGTGTTAGTCTTCTAAAATACAAGCATGTCCTTGTTGGGGTCATCTGCCCAGCATGGCCATGTCCCCTGGGGCTGCTGCTTCTGGCCGCCAGGAGGGGCTGGGCTGGTGGCCTCACTCTGTGTTGATTGCCTGGGGTAAGACATGGAGATGTGGCATGGAGGTATTCCCATCTGCAGTGGAAGGACAGTGTTACTCATCTTCCAGATGGAGATTTTGCTAGGATTAGACAGTTAATGTTTGTGTTGGTCTTTAAAATGTAAAGTGCTACATAAATGATGAGCAGCCCTGTTAAACACCAGGGACATCTGTGTTGTTGCATAAATAGCAAACAATAATAAAAGTATTAAATTGGGTAGACTTCTTAAATAGTTATTTCTCCAAGCTGCCTGTGACATCTTTTTTAAATCATTCAGAAGCAAATTAGCGTGGAAATGTTTCTGCCTCCATTAGGAGATGATTTTGCCACTTTCTAGTTGAAAAGTTGAACAATGCAAGATTAGCAGTTAAAGCCTGTTATTCTCTCGGTTACAATGGAAATCATTTGTCAAAAAGAATCCCTGGGATTTCTGCCTCTATTTAGAAAATAAAAAATCTGCATAAAGGAAATCTGAAGAGAAAATACCATCCAAGATCTCAAGACCTCAAAGGAGGGAATAATTAAATGTAGAATTGTTCTAAACACTCACCTACACCCGTCGTGGGGAGACAGCGAGTCTTGTAACTTCTTTCCACATCATCTGCCGTATGAATTCTGTAAGGTCACACCTGTTTGGTCTCCTCCAAGCACACAGATCAATGAAACATGGCAGTGGGATATAACTGACAGGCTGAAGTGTTTCAAACAAATCCTGTATGAATTTAGAATTAATCTAAAGTGGTGTGAGTGGTACATATTTTGTGTGTGTGTGTGTGAGCAAAAGGAGAATCAGATCTATTGCCTGGAATTGGAGTGTAAAAATGGATCTCTTTGCTATTTTGCATGCTTTTTCCTGCTTATCTCTTCTGAGAGAAGGACAGGGCAGAATATTATTCACACCTAAGGCTCTGCCCCTCCTTGTCTG
Organism: Bambusicola thoracicus; assembly: GCA_002909625.1. Lineage (NCBI taxonomy): Eukaryota > Metazoa > Chordata > Aves > Galliformes > Phasianidae > Bambusicola > Bambusicola thoracicus. The sequence continues at coordinate 5,735 of PPHD01003688.1, read as the reverse complement.
CCAAGCACCAGAAGGGAAAGCAGAACCATATTAAATGGTCTGTGTTGGCTGGGATGGCTGGGATGGTGGCTCGGGGCTTTTGCTCAGTGGGAGAGGACCCGGAGCATCAGAGCTGTCTGGTGAAAGACAATTCATCTTGGCCCGAGCTGCTCTGACACAAATCTCAGCTCTTCCATTAGAATTGCCAGGAGCTCCAGACAATGGAGATGTTTATTGCTGAGCACTGGGACCGTGGGCCTCCAATGTTCATTGCTTTCAGCACATCACTGAATCATCTTTGGCATCACAGTTAGCAAAGACAGCAAAGACTGACAAGACCAAAGCCTGAAGGCATTTTGCACAGCAGCAAATAGCACCAGCTGGCACTGCAGGAGGTGTTATGCTCCCCGCGGAATTATTTTTGAGCTCTATAAACCTTGTGTGTTCCTGTGATTTGATGCTCAGGCAGCAAAAATTGGCAACACCTCTCCACATCTATGAAGACAACACTCTGGAACTGGAACTGCAACCTTGAGAAGGTATTGCAAGAGAAGGGAGGCTGGAAAATGTGTAAGAAACAGGAGGACATGTATTGCCATCTAGGATACACTATATATAGCAGTGGTGCATCATAGCCGAAATCCTTATCTCTGTTAAAAGTAAAGCTGGCAGAACAGAATTCTGTGGGGTCAGACAGGCAGTTGCTGTTTCATTCCTAATCCCTCTTACATATTTGTGATAAAGATGACATAAGACTAAAAGATGAACCATCTCTGTTCACAGACAGATGGACAGATGATGCTTAGAGAGAAGTTCAGACCTATCGAGTCCGGTGTCTTCTGCACAATGTATGCAATGCTCACAGCTTGCTTATTCCCCAAACATCCCTGAAAGTTTCCTGGACGTTCCCCAGATGTCCTCCAAAAGGTTCCTGTACCAGATGCAGATGTGATTGCAGCTCAGAGATGCCAACTTACTTTGCAGGAATAACTCGCAAGGGGAGCGGGCAGATGGTTGTCTGAAAGGTGCATGTTCCTGTAGATCTGTCCTGGGAGTGGGGAAAGAAAGCTCCGTGCACAGACACCTGGAACAGGGGTTCTCATTTATGCATCTCAGCCGGCTTTCCTCAAGGGGCTTAAGAACATAATAAGCAAATAGTGAAGGAGATAAATCCTTTATTCCCTGCGTCACTTCCAAAATGAGTAGGAAATGGTGTACAGGAGAGTTATAGGTAGCCAGTGGCCTTTCTGAAAGGTAGGCTGTCAGTGGTGTAGGTACATCACTGTGCCTGGACCACACACGTGCCCTTCACAGAAAGGCAGTCCTTACTTCCTCTGCAGTGGAAGAGATGATGTGTTCTCATTTGCGTCATCTTAAAAATCTGTTCTGCCCTAGCAATTAGTCTTTAAAAAAATCTGTTCATGTGAGTTGTTAATTTTGTTAATATTGAGATTTCAACTTTTGTGCAGAATAATCCATGAAGTTTTCTGAGATGTAAAAAATGCTACCACCCATCCAGTCATTACTAACAGTGTGAATGATAGAAGAGGTGCGCAACTTTGCCTTGCCACAAAGTGGTGTCTCATTCTGGGGACTCTCCATGCACTGCGTGGTTTCTATCCATGGCCTGATAGGAAGGCATGGATTCGTCTTTTCTAGTTGAAACATCTCTGATGCCTGCAGATTGAATGGAGTTTGATGTATTTTTGATTAATAGCTCCACACAGAGACACAGCTTGGGATGGTCAGGGGGTGAGGAGGGATGTGACCCCTGAGCTTGGCATAAATCATTCCTTTTGCCTTTTCTTGCTGTCGTACTTGAATCTTGACTATTTTCTGCATGGTTTTCAAGTCATTTTCTCAATAGTCCCCAGGATGAAATAACATAATTTCATGCATGATAGAGAAGTCCCTGGTCAGTGCTGTTCTGAGACAAACCAACGTCAGGAGCTTTAGAAGAAGATAAGTAAAAAGGAAGACTCAACCTTTCAATGCCTATTTCAAAGACTGTTTTTTTCTGCTTTATCTTCAGAGACTTCTGTTTTGTCACAGCTGACACAGTTTTGGTCACTGATCTGTCCAGAGTGCTCTGTATGGACTGTGGGCATTTACAGAAGAAGGATGGAGGTATCCGCCCTCACTGATCTGTGAGCTCTGTTCTGAGAGGAAAGCTGGCTGATCCGTGCACAGGTTAAGGCATCAGGAGCGTGGCATTCAGTGCAAGCCTGGCAACAATGGACAAAAAACAAAAGCCTTCCATATCAAAACTCCATCAAAACTTCAAAGACAGAAATAGTTTCTTCCTGCAAGGTGGGGACACACTGCCATCCATTTTTCCCTTCTTAGTAAATCTGCATTTTCTTTGAGCTCTAAGAGCAATTTCTCATCTCCGTGTATCTTTGTTTATGAAGATGTTACTTATGTGGACATCTCTTCCTCCAACGCTTTTCTGCCTCAAAAAGCTCACAATTCCCTAAGCACAATATCCCTCTTCTCACACATATCTACTAGTTTCCAGACCAGCACCCTGCCTGGCACAGTGCTCTGCCTTCTGTCCCAGCTTCAGCCTCTTGCTGACAGCAGGTAATCTGCAGCTCATTCTCCTCAATCCAAAGGCAAAGCTGGTCAGCAGCTCCTTCGAACCCATCACCACTAACCTGGATGGAAAGGACAGAGAAGAGGGGCTCAGACTGCTGGGCTCTCCTGTGCCAGTGGGTGCTCCTGGGAGGGCCCAGCACTGACTTTTCTTCACTTGGTGCTCTTACATCCAGGCACTGCACCTGTGCAGCTTTTAACCAGTAATAGCATCACCACACTGTCACTCTAGGTTTTAGTACTGAGTTGGGGATGAAGCAGGTGGAAGACATCTGCTCCTCCTTGAGCTTCAGGGGCTCCTCCTGATCAGTTATTTCATGCCCTGCGGCATCACCGACCCTCCTGGCAAAGGCAGATTCTTGGACATGTTAAATGCCACCGTACTGTGCACACCAGCACATTTCCCCAGCAATCAGCTACCTCAGTAAATAGCACAACTTGTAATTCATCCTGTCGATCAGTGGGTGTGTTAATCAAGGGGAAAATCTGTGCAATTGACTGATCTCGATTCCAATTAATTTCCCATTAACAGATTTCCTAAATCACTAACAGAATGCCTAGTCACAGATGATGCCAGTAACAATTTGGCACATATGTCCTTCCTGCCCTTAGGGGATGGGAGTGGGTGGTGCAGCCTGGAGGGAAAGCCTTGAGGATCCTATGAGTTTCTGAAATCATGAGTTTTTTTCCTGAATACTTTTATAGAGGGGCTGTCTGCTGTAAGACTTTTAGTCTTTTTGTGAAAGGTAATGAGGTTGTGTGTGATAAAAAGTGAAGTTTATAGTGGCAAATGTGTTGAGACGTCTGGTAACTTCAATTTCTCTTCGAAGTTATTGCAGCTCTGTGTAAATCAGAAGAGTATCATATTCCCCTTATATCCTTTGCTTTTACTCCCAAGTGGTTAGGACCTTTCACAGCATATCTACTGAAAAAAATACCGTGTTAGCAAAATATATCTATCCTTTTCCATCTCTCCTAAACAACTCTAAGGGCTATGGAAAAGCATTTTGGAGCTGTTAATAACTGGGGGTACTGATTAAGTACCAGGAGGTCAAGATTGTGGCTGATGGCTCAGAGGACCATCTGGACTGTGAACTGTGCAGGGCTCAGTATCAGGAAGGAAGAATGTTTTAGTACATTTTGGTATTTTAGAAGTTTTGTTGCGCTTCAGGTTCTTGCTGTTTTCCAGCGTTCCAATGTTGGAGAGCAGCCTTAGCACCAGCCTTCCTGGGGTCTCCTTCAGCAGAGAGGGTTTGGGAGCAAAGACTTCCTTGGTGGGAGCTGTGGACTGTGACGATGAGCAGGATGGAATCTCTTCCCATGGTAGCCCTATCCGTGCTGGATGGTGACTGGGTTCATGCAACGCACTGCAAGTCAATATACAAAACCTAAAATAGTCCTTTGACTTTACCTTACATGTGTTCTGGTTTTGGCATACTCAGATTCAAGTGCTTACAAGCTCGGTTTAGGAGCTCACAGTGAATGCAACTTTACCCACAAATGCTGCATCAACCACCAGTCCCGGGAGCAGCCATGGAAGTAGGACTTAATGTATCCATTGCTTGAGCCTGGAATTTAAGAACAGCAGCATGAGGAAGGAAAAAAAAACCCACTGCATGTAATTTGACCAGGGGGAAAGAAAATAATTTTATTTTATAATTAAGCTACAAAGCAGGATGACAGACTTCATAAGCTGAGTCCTGTTTCCCTAGACAAGCCAATTAATGTACATGGTTGGAATAATGCGTGTTTTAACAAGCAGCATGAAAAATAGTGTATTTCAAGTTAGGAAAGCTGCACTCAAAGCCTTTAACATGCACAGTCAGCTAGATACAAAACACCAACAAATCTATCTTAACAAGCTTTTAAAATGTATCTGAAGTAATGAGAAGAAAATACAGGAAGGCTTATAAACAGACATGAAACATTTCAGCAGTTACAGATTACATAGTGAAGTGAAAGTATTTTAGTTACTGAGCAGAAGTAAAATGTGTTGACTGTTTAATTTGTACACAGTTTTATTTTACAGCATTTTAAAAGTTGCCTTTTGGCAGAGAGAATACGAAATGATGTAGGCTCGTTGTAAAGCAGATAACTGACAAGAGAGCTCGAGGATAGAATTATCATGGGAGGATAATGCTCCCAGGGACCTGGGATGTTTGTGTCTGTGTTTGCTTCCATAATCAGTCCAAGTTAAGGATCCCAGTAGCAAAGGCATACTCGGGTATGTGCAGGTTCTTAATAGCTGTGTCTCAGGCCCCTTGTCAGGATCTGATGCCAGCATCACGCAGGACAGCGTGCCCTTCATTCAGTGCACTTAAGGTGGGGCCTCTAATGAGAAAACATCTCTCTGCAAATATGCCATAATTACACAGACCAGGTTTCTCATTGCTGTTTGTGAAATGACTGTGATTTCCTGCATTTTTTTGTATAAGCACCATGTGGGAGTCCCAGAGCCTGTTGTGAAGTCTAGAAACTTCAGTACAGGTATCTTTGCAGTCAGTATCTTCAAGCACAGCTTAGATTGAAAATAGTGCCATTTGCATAACGTATATAAATAGTTCTTCACCTTAGCCAAGGAGTTTGCATTCCTCCCTTCAGTTGAAAGAGCAGTAGTAGGCAGAAGAGTAGCCAAGTTGTGTAGAGCTACTTTGTGGTATGCAGAGTGAGTGTTGCAGGGTGGGCAGTAGGGAAAGAAGGTGGCAATGCTCAACCAGCTTCAAGCCTCAAGGAGGAATCAGCCCATAATACCTAAAAGGCAGTATAAATGGGTAAGAGCAGAACTTTCCCTCTTATAGCTTAGAATGATGTTCTGTGCATGCTGCAAGGTTTATTTCTGATGAATTTTCTTCCTGTCTAACCTGGAAGTGTTGCAGATGTTGAGCTGTTGTTTCTTGACTATTCCAGACTCAGTGCATGCGAGAAGTAGTACTGATTTCTGTGCTGTATTTGGGTGTGGATCACCAGTCCCGTCCACCATAGGCACAAGTCAAAGAACCATGGGCACGCTCAGAACCATCATACCCATGAAAGATTCCTTTCAGTCTTGTTATTATTGCTGCTGAGCTAATAGCAGGGGAACAGCTATGCTGTGCTGGAGGTTAATAAGAGCTCTCAAAATAGTAGTCCTGAGTTTACCTCCCTTTGTGGTTTGGTGCCAC